>MU700744.1:35130-79839 GCA_026770625.1 Nicotiana glauca | reverse complement strand
AAGCTAAATTCTACACCGGTCATCACAAAAATATTCCGGACACAGTCCTAAGTCCCAAATCACCTAACGAAGCTATCCGAACCATAAAATTTGCATTTCGAGCGCTCTACATATAAGTCAATATTCGGTTGACTTTTCCAACTTAAGCTTCCTTAAAAGAGACTAAGTGTCTCAAACCTTACCAAATCATTCACGAATGACTTTAAATTTTGCACACAAGTCACATTCGACATTATGGACTTTCCCCAATTTTCGGAGTCACATTTTGACCCCGATATCAAAATTTCCTCCTTCCGGTCGAATTTTCTCAAAAACCTTCAAATTTCTATCTTTAGGCAAACGGCTCCAAAATGACCTACGGACCTCCTATTTCACTTTCGATCGCGCTCCCAAATCCAGAATCACCATACGGAGCTACTCCCAGTCTCGGAATCCCAAACGGACATCAATAACACTGAAATGCATTTTAAGCCAAATTGATGCAATTTCTTAAAAAAAAATGCTATCTTCCACGATAGGCACCAAAATGCTCCGGGTTTATCCAAAACCCGATCCGGGAATATGCCCAAGTCCAAAATCATTATACGAGCCTACTGGAACCTTCGGATCCCAATTCCGAGGTTGTTTACTCAAAATTCCAATCCTAGTTCGTTTTCTCCAACTTAAGGCTTTAAAAATGAGAATTTCCATTTAGATTTGACTCCAAACTTCCTGAATTTTTAATTCTGACCACACACACAAGTCAATATACCTGAGATGAAGCTTCTCATGTCCTCAAACTGCTGAATGACGTGTTGGAACTCAAAACGACCGGTTGGGTCGTTACAGTTTCTTGTGGATGGGCATTTCGCTAGGTGAGGTTGTGGATTTTGATATTCTTTGGTGCCAGGCACCGTATTGTATGGCTCTGACAGGAGTTATAGTAGTGGAAGGAGCAACTTCAGGCTTTCTTGGTAATGAGTTAGTTGGTAGGCCAATGTGGATACATGTTTAGCTTGAGTTGGCTTGGTTGGCCCTAAATTGTATAGTTGAGGGATAGGTTGATTTTTTGTTATTGAGATTCTTAGTGATTTGAGGAGAGATATGAGTTGATTTTTGATGTTGTGAGACATTATGATTTGTTGGTTATGGGCACATGTGGTGCGGTTCTATTGGGGATTCATAGTGAGAGTCAAGCAGGAAGAGTAATTGGGTGTTACTCGATAAATGAAGTTTTTGTTATGACCTATCGGGTTGCATGGCGTATGTTGTTTGTTTCACTGTGGGTGTAATGAATTACTTTGGTTCCAGACATCAAATTATGCGTGGCGGAGCATGGTGACTTGAGATGTTTCATGTGTAATAGTGTTTGGATAGGATCGCGCATTGTAGCGATGCCACGTGGAGATATGACCTTTTGGGGTAGATTCAGATGTTCTATTTCTATGATGTGAGACGGGGTCTCAACCTTGTGTTGTGATGGTACTGATGAGCTTGAGGTACAGCTCTTTCATTTGAGTCATTTTTCATGATTTGAGTATGTACAGACCTTTTCTTATTGGTGCGTGTATTATGCAAGTTGTGGCTTAGGCCTGTATTAAGGTGACATATCACTAGAGTGGTGTGTTGGATTTGAGGTGATCGTTAGGGTCACTAATGAATACGAACATATTTGATTTCAGTTTGTTAGAAGGATAATATCGAGGTTTGGCTCGGAATCTGCTGTGGTATTAGTCAAAAGGGAAGTGGATTCATGAAAGGTTGATCTGAGAAATGGTTACGATTTATTGCATGTTTTATTTATCGTGGCAGTATATGAAAGTGTTGGAATAAGACCTTAGTTGATAAGAGGTTTTCTACCGGTATTCGGGTGTTGTGGGCAACTGTTGTGAATAGAAGTTATCGTTTCGAGTGTTTGGGTTATGTAGTATATCGTATGATTGCACCTGAGGTTGCAGGTATGAGTTATTACAGCTGGTTCGGGCTTATTCTGAGTATAGATGTGAGGTTCTAATCTTGTGTATGATTTCGGAGAGTGCAATGTGGTTCTATGGTTTATGGACTAGATGGATTGTGAAATTTTAGATATGTTGTGTTATCGGACCTATGCGAGATAGGGTGACATGGGATCACCCCCGGGTATATGCTTGGTAAGGTCATTCAGCTATTGGTTGGCTTCTAGGGCAACTCTGGGTACGCTCGAGGACGAGCGTTTGTTTAAGTTAGTGAGGATGTGACTACCCGACCCGTCGTCTTATGAAAACCACTTCGTTTCCCCCATTTCCTGCTTCGTTATGCTTCATTATCAGTGTCTTGTGTGAACGAGTTGAATTGGGTTGATTTTTGGAAGGAAATGAAACACTTATAACCTGTTTGGCCAAGCTGCAAAACTCAGCTTATTTTGAGAAGCACTTTTTTTCAAAAGTGCTTTTCTCAAAAGTACTTTTGGTGAGAAGCAGTTTGTGTTTGGCTAATTAGTTTGAAAAGTACTTCTGAGCAGTAATTAGTGTTTGGCCAAGCTGTTAAAAACTGCTTCTAAGTGTATTTTTCTCAAAAGTGCTTCTCAAAAAAGTGCTTTTGGAGAGAAGCTACTTTTTTCTACTTCTCCAAAACTGCTTCTGCTTCTCCTCAAAAGCACTTTTTTTCCTTTTAGAAGCTTGTCCAAATACCTCAATTTTTGGCCAAAAGTGCTTATGGCCAAAAAAAGCAGTTTTGGCCAAAAATAAGCTTGTCCAAATAGGCTATTAATCTCTTTAAGGAAGGCTTATTTTGGAAAAGTAAACCGGATGTTGACCTATGAGTTAGATGGCTCGGATGTGGATTTTGACGATTCGGTTAGCTTCGGGAGATGATTTATGACTTAGGAGTGTGATTGGAAGTGATTTTGGAGGTCCGGTGTGGAATTAGGCTTGAATTGGCGAAGTTAGAATTTTGGTGAATTCCGGTTGATAGGTGAGATTTTGATCCGAGTGTCGGAATAGAATTCCAAGAGTTGTTGTAGCTTCGTTAGGTGATTTGGGATGTGTGTGCAAAATTTCAGGTTATTCGGAGGTGATTTGGTTGTTTTTATTATCAAATGCGTGTTTCGGAGGTTTTAGAAAAACTTAGGCTTGAATCCGATGTAAATTTGGTGTTTTGATGTTAGTTTTGGTGTTTTGTGAGTGCAAATAAGTTTGAATGATCATATGTGACGTGTTAGTATGTTCGTATGCGGTCCCGAGGAGCTCGGGTGAGTTTCGGATAGGTTTGGGCTGCGTTGTGCTTGTTTTTCTTATGCTTCGACGTTGTTTCTTCAAGCATAAATGATATCATATTGAACAAATGAGCTCCGATTACTCTTTTGAATGAAGCATTAGATCCGTATAGTAATTACAGACCCGTAGCAAAAAGAATCGTCGAATTTGGACATCGTATGAGGATTTTTTGGCTATTTTACCAAGGTTGCCCAGATTTTTAAGTTAATGACGAAATTACCCCTGACGGCATATTAAAAACATGCACTATTTGCAAATCTTAAAATCTACATATGTCCTTCATTATAAGGTCAAATTGAGTGATTTAAAATCCTAAATTCATTATAATTTCACAAGGAATCCATTGGGAGCAGTAAATTGCGTGAACAGTATACCTATAATGAGCAGCTTGAGTTTTTTTCCAATTTTTGAACGGGAAGAAGCTTCTGAGGCCATTTTTAAGAGAGAAAATCAGTGGGTATCACAGTGGTAAGTGATTTGATTATTAAAACTCATTTATGGGTGATTATAGACCATAATCCCAGCCTTTAATTCTTGAAAAATAGTAGAAAAATAGAATTTTGGGGCCTGAGATTATGAGACATTTAGGGGTCGATTTGAGGGGTCAAACGGACTCCGATTTTGGTGTTCTTTATATGTACGAAATCGGGAGAAAATGAAGAACACTTTTCTGTAAAATATTTTTAGTTTTGAGAGTGGTCATAGGGCTCGGGTTTTGTCAATTTCGGAATTATTGATGTTTTTCGATTATTTTCGATGGGTATTGATCCTATAGCATAATGTGACGTATTCGTTGTGGTTTTGGTCAGATTCGACGTGCGAGGAAGTCGATTTGAGAGGCAATGGCATAGCGAGCTAGGATTTTGGCCGGCTTGAGGTTAGTAATAGATGTAAATGCTGTGTTGAGGGTTTGAAACCCCGAATTTGCACATTGTAGTGCTATGTTGAGGTAACTTGGACGTCGGATAACGGGCGTGGGGCAGAGCACCATCCAGGATCTTGACTTGGTTCGTCCCGCTTAATAAAATTACTACCTAATTTATTGAAGCTTAGTAGATATCCTTATAAAAATGGATTAATTATCATAATTGGGCTTCGTGCCAACTGCTTGAATCCTTTAGGGATTGTTTTTACTGGTTTCTTACCATATTTATAGATGATTGAACTCGGTCCTAGTATTTAATACTGTTTTGCAAACTCAGCCACTTTTTCACAAAACTTGGAACTTATATAATATTTCTAATGAAGTTTGGGCAAAATATTTTATATGTTATTGTGTCCGAGGGGCTTATGTGATTCTAGACTGAGTGTGAGATTGGGTTGTGCGTCGCAGCAATATTATATTGATATTGATTTGAGGCTTAGGGCCTAATGGATACCACGAGATAGCTTGATATTGCGCTTGGGCCGTAGTGGGCCCCTCCCGGAGTCTGCACACCCCTAGTGAGTGCCGTCGACGATAAATAAATGGAGCGGGGTGCATGCCGTAGCGGGTACTAGAGAGTACCGTACTATTTGTTGCATTTCTTAATTGATTGTCATTAATTTACTTATCTGTTGCAGCATCATTGTTTTCATTGGTTTGTTGAGTTGATATTATCGGGATTGAACTGCTATAATTATATCTTACATTGTGCCTATTATGACGACCCGGCCGGTCATTTTTGGAATTTACGCCCCGTTCCCCTATTAAATGCTTTCCCTAAGTTCCTTTCTGCTATTCTGGTTTGCCAGGACGTTCGGTGTTGGGATACGGAGTGTTTTGGGACACTTAGTCCCTAAATGAGAGCTTAAGAGTCAAAAAATGGCCCGTAACCGGAACAGTGTGAAGATGACCTTGGAATGGAAATTCGATGGTTCCGTTAGCTCCGTTAGGTGATTTTGGGGTTGGCAGCATGTTCGGAATGTATTTTGGAGGTCCTTAGCTCATTTAGGCTTAAAATGCTGAAGTTTGTATTTTTGAAATTTTCGGTCCGATAGTGAGTTTTTGGTCCGAGTGTCGGATTGGAATTCCAAAAGTATGCAATAGCTCCGTCATGTCATTTGAGATGTGTGTGCAAAATTTTAGGTCATTCGGATAGGTTTTGGTTAGGTTTTTGATCGAAAGCGTGTTTTGTTAGACTTTGAAGTTCTTAGGCTTGAATCTTTGATTAATTCGGGTTTTCGGTGTTGTTTTAGGTGTTTTCAAGGTTGGTACAAGTTTGAATAAGTTATTAGGTGGTATTGGTGTTTTTAGTTGAGTTCCTGGAGTCCTCGAGATGGTTTCGGATGGTTAACGGAGGAATTTCGAAGCTATTGCAGCAGCTGATGTTTCTCTTATGGTATTTCCGCATCTGCGTCTTGGGAACCGCAGATGCGGCTCCACAGAAGCGGCTATGTGGCTGCAGAAGCGGCTTGTTCCCTCCTTCCTTAGAAGTCGCAGAAGAGGAGCTGCAGAAGCGGCCCAGCTATCGTATATGCGGTCCTGTTCCCTTTAGTGAAAACCGCAGAAGCGATTGATCTTACACATAAGCGAGACTGCAGAAGCGGTCGATTATCCGCAGAAGTGGAAATGACTGTTCAGAATATAGTAAAATCGAGGGTTTAGTTTCAAAAGTTGGAAAATCAATTGAGAGCTCGGTTTTAGGCGATTTTGAGTGGGTTTTGAAGAGAAGATCGTTAGGTAATGTTTCTTTGGTCCCTTTATGTTATATTTCATCATTTTATAGTTAAATATATAATTGGAATTCAAATTTAGGATAAAAATAGGATAATTTGGGGTAAAAACTTCATTGCCTAAACTATTGAGTTTTGAGTGGGCATCTGACTTCCGATTTGGGAGATTTTTATATGGTTAGACTCGTGAGAGTACGAGGGTTCTGAAAATGTAAAACTTATTCGATTCCGAGTTGTTGGCTGGAGGGGCATTTTGGTCATTTTACCTATTTTTGCGCCCTAGCTATAAATTTAATAGTGGAATCAGTTGTTTGCAATATTATTTACGATATGTAATTGAATTGAATAGATTTGGGCCATTTGGAGTCGGATACTCGTGGCAAAGGCGTGGTTCCTCGTGATATTGAGCTGGTTCGAGGTAAGTGGCTTGTCTAACCTTGTGTGGGGGACTTTTCCCTTAGGATTTTACTTGATATTTTAGTGCCTTGTGCGTGAGGTGACGAGCGCGTACTTGAGCCGATTGATGAAATCCCGGTTTTTACTTAAAGCTATGGAAGCTTAGTTCTTATTCTTATGTGCTTTATTCTATTTGAAGTTATGACTTATGCTAGATTAGGGAAATCATGCTTAGCTGATTTGACTGTCTAATTGCTTAAGTTGTTCTGACTGCACTACGTGAAGCATGCTAGGCTTGTTCTATCTGTTGTTTGTCTTTCGTACTTCATTTCCTGGTTTTTTCTGACTGTGGTTGCGTATTTACATTGGGACTACGGGTTCGATTCCCGGGATATCCCCCTGTACTTTTACTTTGGGACTACGGGACGGTATCCCGGGAGATCCCCCTGCACATTGATGGTTGGACTATGGGACAGTATCCCGGGAGATCCTTCGTTTTTGGTACATGAGTTGGACTACGGGACGGTATCCTGGGAGATCCACTGGACAGCTGAGGAAAGGGCTACAGGACGGTATCCTAGGAGACCCTCATTGGTATCTTGACATTGAGCTGTGTTTACTCTGTGTTTTACTCTATCTTTGTAGTTGTTATTGCCTCGTCGACCTGCCTTATTTCACTACTGTATTTATTATTTTTGTCAGGTTATTATACTGTTAATTATTGTTATTGTTATATTTTGCCTCAGTAGGGCCCTGACCTTCCTCGTCACTACCCAACTGAGTTTAGTCTTGGCACATACTGAGTACCGCTGTGGTGTACTCATGCCCTTCCTACGCATGTTTTTCATGTGCAGATCATCCAGGTACCTCTACTCACGCGCACTATCAGTGAGGCATGAGGATTTCGGAGACTTCGAGGTAGATCTGCTGCGTCCGCGGACCGACGAGTCTCCCTCTTACTTTATCTTTAGTACTTAGTTTTCTCTCTTTTGGTTGTTAGATATTTTGGAGTTTTGGAGCCATACTATATACTTCTGTAGCCTGTGTTGCCTGTGAGTTTCCGGGTTTTGGGAATTGTTTTAGATTTGTGTTATCGAGTTGTACCTGCCGAGCGGCATTCAGTACAGTTTCCTTTAGATATTTAATTTGATTCTCTCTATTCTTCCGTAATTATTATGTTTTCGCAATAATAGGCTTACCTGGTCATGGGGACCAGGTGCCGTGATGACATGTTCACGGTTGGTGAACTAAGGTCGTGACACCTATCCAGGATTTCTTACTGTCAGCCTTTATTTATGTTTATTACTCTCTGGATTGGAAGTACTCACATTACTCCCTGCACCTTGTGTGCAGATCTAGGTACACCCACTGAGGCTGAGTGAGGATTTCTCTGCCGAGCATCATATCTGGGAGCATCAAGGTAGCTGCATGACATCCGCAGTCCTGATCTTTCCATCTAACCTATTTGCTTTATTTTCGCATTTCTTTAGAGCAATATGTAGTAGGTTGACACCCGTGTATTAGAGGCTCATACTTGTGACACCGGATTCTTCAGGTTGTGTAGTAGTATTTCTACTTGGGTTTTCCTCATGTTTTAATTATATTTCAGAGTTTTAGTATTATGACATAGTAATTATTTGTGTTAATTGAATCATGAACTGTATAAAAAGGGTTAAGGTTGTTGAATTGGTCGGGCTTACCTAGTAGTGTGATGGGCGCCATCACGACCGGGGTTGGAGTCGTGATATTAGGTGGCGACTCTTCAATTCAAAACCCAATTCCCAAAAGGGAATGATTTGTCTTCCCAAATGTCATAAACCCGATTTCGCGAGAAAAAGGGGGCGCGACAGCATGACGACTCTGTTGGGGATTTCTTTTAGGCTTTTACCATTTCATGCTATTATTGTGACTTTACATTTCTTATGTGCCTTTATTTGTTTAATCCCTTTAAGCATTTAATTTCTTCTTCTACTACAAAAACTAACTTGTCTTTTGTTTCTTTCTTTTATTTCTTTTACTGTTTTCCTTTACTGCTTTCCTTTATTACTGTTTTAAATTATGAAGAACTGTTTTAATTATTGCTTTTATAACATGCAAATACGTGACAACTTGTTTTAATTATTGCATAAGCATGTTCTCAACATCATATTCCACTCGTGCCAAGCACAATACCGTAGCAACGCTTATAATGAGTGGTTGCGCCCTTCTGATATTATCACCCCTAAATTCGGGAAAGGCATATTTGTGGTAAAACTAGTCGATCAACGGTATATTCGACGATTCCGCACCTTTCCCTCTTGATTTTTCCGCTCAAGGGTACCAGTCTAATAGCCCATAGAAACCTTTCTATTGTGCATGAATCACGGTCAAACCTAGCCGAGTCAGTTATGTTGTCCGCATAATGACTCTTTAGGATAGCCTTGTCTAAAGTCCACTGGGTTTTCCCAAAACTCAAACGGACACTACCACGTTTTGCGCATTTATTTGGAGAACTAAATGCTTTTATGCTAATTATTGATATTTAATAGTCGATTCGTGTGGGGATAAGGGTCTAACCCTTCTGTCTTGCAGATAATGAGGCACGAAGACCCCAAATTCGGCATGGTCACCAACATCCACTCAAGATTGCTAAGCTGGTGAAAATATTTACACTCTAGTGATCAAAATCATTTCTCAAGAGGGTCGAAGACTGCCAAAATGCTGAGGCAAACGAAGGCGGACATCTAGCCAGAGCCTACCTGCTGCTGGGACTTCGTGAGCTGCGAAAGTTGTTCGAAGGAGCCAAGGATCCCGAGTCTGGGGAGGGTCCTTTAGGGACCAAGTAGATAGGACTTTATCTTTTTGTTATTTAAAATGTAATAAGGTCGATGGCCATTAGTGATTTTTATTTTCTTGTTATTTAGTGTCATTTTTGGGATTCGTCTACCTTTTATCAATGAAATGAGGCATTTGTCATTCTAAGTTCTCCAAATTAACTTGTCACTAGGCCTACCTCGAGCACAATGAGGTCCCCAAAATTAGGACGCATTTTATATTTCAGCACTACGTGTTTAAATATTGCAACATCTTTTTTTTAATCCTCACCGACTTTTTACCTTTTGTTTTTACTTTTTGTTTATTCCCCTCCCCAAAGGTTAGTTCGTGAACTCTGGTAACATCGTCATATTTTACGAGATCCAGGGGCCCTCCACCTCCTCTTCCTCCTAGTCCTGTCAGACATAGAAACAAAGGAAAAACGAAAAATTCGAACAACTCAGCTGAACATGCAGAGGTCACTTACAGTACTCTGGTCCCCAAGGAAAATGCATCCGAACTAGAACAAAAGATGTTGAAGTTTCAGGAAGAAATTGATCAAGTCCGAAATCTGGAAAATCTGTCATTTTCCCTTACCACTCTAGAGGTTACTTTCCCAAAGACTCAGAATCCCGTACCTTCGCAAAACATCCTAAAGCAACAAAACCATTTCGCTCCTCACCACCACTGCAATACCTGCCATATCTCAAATAACACCCCGTTGCTCATCCTAAAACTCCAGAACTCCACAAATGACCACTGCCACATCCAACATAATACCCCCATCTACGTGGAGACTGTGCCACACTCCACCCAGCCCATCTTAAGCACACTTGAGTCTAACTCTAAGGACCTGCTCATCAGAAATCTGGCCGAAGAGCTTAAAAAGTTGACCAACAAAATTCAAGGCGCTGAAGGTAGTAAGGGAATTGTGGGGCTAAACTATGAAGATCTTTGCATACAACCCGATATCGAACTGCCCGAGGGGTACAGACCTCCCAAGTTCGAGATGTTTGATGATACAGGGGATCCAAGGGTCCACTTGAGAACATACTGTGACAAGCTGGTCGGAGTGGGAAGAGACGAGAAAATCCGCATGAAGCTTTTCATGAGGAGCTTAAAGGGAGACACCTTATATTGGTACATTAGCGAGGATCCGAAGAAGTGGTCAAGCTGGGTAAGCATGGCATCTGATTTTATGGACAGATTCAGGTTCAACGCAGAGAATGCAGCAGATGTGTTCTATATTCAAAACTTGAAGAAGAAACCCATAGAGACCTTCCATGAGTATGCTACTCGATGGAGATAAGAAGCTGCTAAGGTTAGCCGTGCTTTGGAAGAAGAGCAAATGAACAAATTCTTCGTTCGAGCCCAAAACCTACAATATTATGAGAGGCTGATGATGATCAAGGGCCACAAATTTTTTGACATTATCAAGCTAGGGGAAAGGATCGAAGAGGGCATCAAAAGCGGAATGGTTACTAATTTCAAGGCATTACAAGCTACAAACAAGGTCTTACAGTCAGGCGGTGTGTCCAAGAAAAAGGACGTATGAGACGTAATGGTGGCACAGAGGACCAAATCCCCTATCAAGTACCAAACGTACCCAATACCTCCAATTACATATCAGCCTACCCCAAATTACCAAGCACCCTCACCCTCTTACCATACTCCACCACCCACTTATCAGTCATCTCCACCTCCCGCATATCAGCCCACTTCACCCAAATACTCCCAACCAGCACATGTTTACCAAGCCTACAACACCCAACCATCCCACTATCAATCACCTCCCCACGTCAAAACTTCCCTAGACCTCGACCAAATTTTGACCGCAGGCCTCCCAAACAGTATACCGCCATTGCTGAACTTATTGACCAGCTGTACGAAAGGCTCAAAGCTGCTGGTTATGTCACCTATATCCCTACCATAACCCCTGAAAACCCTTCTCAGTGGGTCAATCCAAATAAATCATGTGCATACCATCCCGGCATAAAAGGACAAACCATTGATGAATGCCACTCTCTGAAGGATAAGATCTAGACTTTGATTGATAACAAGATCATTGTAGCAAAGGAGCCTGCTCCGAATGTCCGCAATAAGCCTCTGCCAGACCACAAGGGCGGAGGTGTTCAAATGATCGAGGTAGGGGATGACTGGGACCCTAAGGGATCAATTGGTTTAATCACAAAAGGCGATGATCCAAAGAAGCCAGTAGTCACCCTTAATCCGATTGTGGTCCAGATTCAGCCTTCTAGGGACGTCGAGGTGAACATGTCCATGCCACTCGAGTTTGAAGCACCATCCTCTGCAAAAACGCCAGTGCATATTAAGGTTGAGTTTATGTCACCAGCAAACGCACACCCTTTGAAGTTGTAGTTCTATTGCCTAAGGGGCCTGCTTCGTTCGGAGTAAAGGTGCCTATTCCAGTAGCAATGTCGTCCATAACACAATTTCATACAAATGCCATACCTTGGGACTACACATTCGAGGCCAGAAGAAAGGGGAAGGTCAATTTTGGGGAAGCCATTGCGGCACAGGGTATGACAAGAACCGGTAGGGTATATACCTCGAAAAATTTGGCTGAATCAAGAAAACAGGCCTCTAGTCGGCCAACCATCACCGAAACCGGGCTAGATGATCTCTGGAGAATGATACAAGCTAAGGAATACTCGGTCATCGATCAGCTGAACAAAACAACGACACAAATCTCTATCCTTGATTTGCTACAGAACTCCGATGCACACAAAAATGCCTTGCTAAGAGTGCTGAGTGAGGCATATGTACCAAGTAACATCACCGACGGAGAAATGGCTAACATGGTAGGCCAGGTATTGGAAAGTCACAAGATCCCTTTTCACGAAGATGAGCTGCCACCAGAAGGTTTGAGTCACAATATGGCATTGCACATCACCGTGCAATGCGAAGATTATTTTATCACCAGGATCCTAATTGACGGAGGGTCCAGCCTCAACATTTGTCCGTTGGTGACACTTAGGATATTAGGAAAGGGGCTGCATGAGATCAAGGACGGGACCATCAACGTCAAAGCTTTCGATAATTCCCAAAGGTCCACTATCTGGGAGATTAGCCTGTATTTACAAATGGGGCCTACTTGGTTTGATGTTGATTTTCAAGTGATAGACGTGACGACATCTTACAATTTGTTATTGGAACAACCATGGATTCATGCCGTTGGGGCTGTAGCATCAACACTACATCAGGCAGTGACGTTTGAGTGGAACCACCAAGAGGTGATCATTCACGATGACAGTAGAAATTCATATATAGTCACCAGACTATACCAGCAATCGGAGGCAGAAGAAAGATAGGCAGGGAAATTTACTACCATATCGAGCGACTCAACGCAGTTGATAAGGATAAGTGGTGGGATAACAAAATTGAAAGCATATTGAACTGGAGCAAATATGAACCTGGCAAGGGACTTGGCAAGGATCTCTAAGGAATCACTAAGCCCATCAAGCTCAAGAAACATGGCACCACGTTCGGATTGGGGTATGAGTATACCTGGAAAGAATTCAACGTATGGTCGCCACCATGGCGCAGTCCCTACTACCTATTAGAGCAGCCAATACCCCACTTGGAGCAGACCTTCCAACCAACCGATGTTATCTATGGGTTAGAAGAAGAGGAAGCACTGGCAGCAGTGAGGAATTTGTTCCTAGAAGTCGATGACATGAATTGTTGTGTCACTTTCGAGGAGGAGGGGGAGGAAGGCCCTTCCATACAAGCTATATTTAGAGGAGCATGCCTCAATAACTAGACTGTCAGAACCACCAGAGCTCGTTAAGCCTCGGGGTAGCAAGGTTGAACAAACATCATGCACTACTTTCATTTATTTTACTAGTTGATTTTCCTTTCGCATTTTAAATTTCGCAAGAAACAGCTCCAATGTTCAAAAACAGTTATGGAATTTATCAAAGCATTTCGGTTTTCTTATAAATCTTACTCTTATTATTTTCTCTCATTACTTTACTTATATAACATTACTATTAATTATCTTGATGAACTAATGACTGAGACATGCAACGAGACAACGCGACAAACGGACATAGACTTAGAGGAAGATGACATACCGGAAGAGATCATTAAAGAAGTGGAGAATTTTAAAAACAGGACAAAGTCTAACCTAGACGAGAATGAGATTGTTAACCTAGGAGATGTAGAAAATGTCAAAGAAACACAAATCAGCGTTCACTTGTCGTCATCAGAAAAGAAAGAATACACAGAGTTTCTAAGAGAATATGAGGACATATTCGCCTGGTCGTACGACGGCATGACTGGTCTAAGTACATCTATTGTGGCACACAAACTGCCAACTGATCCAACATGTCCACCGGTAAAGCAGAAGCTTAGAAAATTCAAGCCAGATATGAGTTTGAAAACCAAGGAAGTGTAGACATGTAATTTTTCACCTTCCCTAAGATTTTTTATATTTTAGCATGTAAATATTTAATTTAGGCCTAATATATTTATTTTAATTAATTTTGACTCTTTACTTTATTTTATTGCAAGAAAATAAAAATTACAAAAAAAATTGTTTCATTAATATTTTTGTAGTCATTTTTAATTTTGAAAAAATACCAAAAAAATAGTTTATTTTAAAAATAGTAGGGCGAATTAATATTTTTAATAATATTTCTATATGGATAGATTTTTAGTTAATTAGGCTAGTTTTAAAAATAGCTAGTCATAAAGGCCTAAGTTTCTAGCCGATTCCTTAAGCTCAATATCCAATACCCATTAAGCTAATCCTAGGGACCCTTCTAGACTCTTCTTCGGAATAAAAAATAAATAATAAGACCCTAAAAACTTAACACAAAGACCTAGGGACTAATTTACAAAATACACAAATATAAACCTACACACTACACCCTAAAAAACAAATCCGCCGCACACACTCATGAAGGAGGAATCAATCGCACCCCATTTTAGGACTCCCTCGTCATCTCTGATCCAAGAGAACAATAGCACACAACGAACACACACAAAAAGAGAAACGAAAAGAAAGAATACGAAAAAAAGAACAAGAGATACAAGGAATTTGATTACAAGCTCAACTTAGCAGCTGAATCTATTGAAAAGCTGCTGCTACATTAGGTGTGATTGACGATAGGGTGTTCATAAAAATTCGAAAAATCGAACCAAACCGAAACCCAAACCAAACTGATCAAAAACACTAATACTTTTTGATTTGGTTTTGTTTTGGTTTTGAAATTAAAAAACCGATCAAATTTGGTTTGGTTTTGGTTTGAATAAAAAAAATCCGAACCAAATCGAATATAGGAGTAGCTATTTTAAATTTATAATTATACCTATATATATGCATACTTTTATACAAAATTTCAATTTTTTTATAGTAAATGTTAATTGATTGCGCTTTTAGTGCAGTTCTTTAACTTTACATTCTAGTTTGATTGGTAGTTTTCTTTTGTTAAGTGTAAGAATCTATTTCATGTTAAAATAATATATTTTTAATTGAGTCCTTAAATTATTGATTACTATTTGATTCAATTATCATCAATATATCTTGGTAAATAATAGATTTCTCAAAGGGCAATTGATTTGATAGTGTTACGTTAAAAGTGTCGTCGCCGAAATATGTGTTCGGTAGAGTATGTCTTATATTTAAAAAATAACTGACAAATAACCGAAAAACCGACATAAACCGAATCGAGAAAGATCTGACTTAACTGGTTTGATTTGGTTCTAATATTTGAAAAACCGACTTACTTGGTTTTGTTTTTTTTTTTTGGAAAAAACCGATCCAAACCGAACCACGAATACCCCTAGTTGATGTCATAAGTGGTAGACTACGCGAGGGATAGAAACAGTAGCTTTACTTCCTTCAATACTGAAAGTGCCTCCATCAACTTCTTCGGCTAATCTTTAATCAATTTTCACTTCCCTTTCTGTTTGGGTTCGATTGAAGTCGAGGTTCCGGAGTCACGGTCTTGGTCAGCTTTTGCTTTTGAACAAATTGATTCAGATCCTTCTTGCTTAAGGTTATTTTCACACTCTACTACTCTTCCTCGTTAAAATATTGCATTGCTGTCTTTGTTGAGTGGTTTTGAGTTAGAATAAAATGTCACATTTCTAATGAGTATGTTATTTGTTTTAATGTGGAAAGCTACATCTGCAATTATTTGCTATAAAGATTTTTGCTTAGTACGTCAAGTTTGTAGTTGGGTAGCATCGTTATACCAAGAAAGTTTTTTTCAGTGAAGAGTTCGAATATACATGGAGTAAATTGCCAATTATTTCATGGAAAGTTTGTTCAAATGATGAAAAGTGTTTCATGTAGTATCTTTGTATTTCTTTTTCTTTAGTAATATTAAGTGGCGTTATTTTGAGTGTCACTTAGCCTTTGTTTTAGTTTATTCATTGTGATGTGACTGAGATTTGTTAGATTTTGGAAGATGTTTGATTATGATTAAATTAGTTTGAGGCTTACCCATACGTCACAATTAATCTCCATAACTTTTGGCAATAATATTAAATTTAGAAAAATAATTATGAACATTCGTGGTTGGCTTTAGTTGAATACTTCCTTTTAAAATAAAATGAAGCGTGCCATGCCAAACAAATTTTATAATCCATAGCCCTCGGATAATTAATTTTAACTCTTTAGAAATCGAGGTGCGCCATTAGTTGAATCTTCCATGGCTCTCGCAAAGCTAAAAACACGTAGTTGCTTGAGGCGCATTATTTTAATAATTGATTTTCTTAAACCCGGGTGTGCATTTCATGTGACCCAACTCCAATTCTCAACAACGTTAAATAAAATGTATCGTGGATCGCGTGTGTATTTCATGTGACATGGTTCATGATGTGTTTTAAATAACGTTGAATCTTTCTAAATTAATTAAAAGCGGTTAATAAGTTAAAAATGCTAAATTAATTAAAAGCGGTTAATAAGTTAAAAATGCACCCTAGGCTAAAACATGTATTAAAATCAGATAATAGGTCAATTGTAACAGTTTAAGTGACCGTGCTAGAACCACGGAATCCGAGGGTGCCTAACACCTCCCCTCGGGTTAACATAATTCCTTACTCAGAATTTCTGGTTCGCAGACTTCAAAAGGAAAGTCGAAATTTTCCTCGATTTGGGATTTAAAATAAGCCCGTGACTTGGGATACAAAAAACAAACCTATCCCAAGTGGCGACTCTGAATAAAATTGAATAAATAATCCTATTTCGAATGATGTCACTTAAAGTGGAAAAACTCCCTTGTACTACCCTTCGGGGAGGTGTGACAGCTCTGGCGACTCTGCTGGGGATCCAAACCTAGAACTTTGGTTCAGGGTTCAAGAATTCTAGCTTAGAATAACTGTTATGATTGGCTTTATCTGTTATCTGATTTTCCTACATGTTTCATCCTAATGTGCTAAATGCTTTACCGCTTTTATATTTGGTGAATTGTATATAAACTGCTACGAAACCCTTCCTCTCTCTGCGTCTTCTAAATCATGGAGAAGGTGCACTTCGTATGACTTCTCTTCTGCTAGAATCTTATCCCATTTTAAAACGAGGTCCGGACAAGTTGCAAAGTCGGTGAAACTTTTATATTCCCAGTACGCTGCCCCCCTCGGCTCGAGTTGTCCGCTTGGGTAAGCCAGGTCTAGAACAATAAGCCCAGGTTTTAAAACTAGTATAACAAAGCCTCATGCCGGATCCCTAGTAGGAAAGTTTGTTTGCATCACCTGCATTTGACTTAGGAGACTCAACACAGGGGTTGGGTTTGTCTAGGATAGGTGTACCCAAATTAAAAGACCATCCTGATGCATCTTACGTGCTACTTGCATATTTGTCTGTTCGGCTTGCATGTTGACCAGTTTCTATAATAGGAAAAGAAAATCAAAAAAAAAAAAAATTCAAAAACAAGAGTGAGAGGTAGGTTATTGGAAAATTCTAAATCAATGCCAAAATTTTGGAAAAAAAAAGAAGAAAAAGTCATTTCAAAATGAGCCAAAATTTTCAAGTGCCATGTGTCCCCTGTTCCGTCAAAACTGACCGAACTACGTGAGTCAGATTCTCACCGAATGTTAGACACATAGGCAAACCTCATCGGTTCCGACCCCAATTTTCAAAAAAATCTAAAAATATTTTCTTTTAGTTTCTTCTTTAAAAATTTTTGCTTAAAAAATTCAAAAAAAATAAAAAATAAAAATAGTTTTTAAACAAAAAAAATGGTTTACTTCTTTCTAATGTCTTTCATGCGAAAAAAAAAATTAAAGACAATTAAAATTCAAAATACGGGTTTCCTTCATTTTGAAGTATTTTTCCAAAACAAAAAAATCCAAAAAAATCAAAAATAAAAAAAATCCAAAAATACTCTTTAGATATCTTTCTTTTGTGAATGTCCATTAAAATTTTTGAAAAAGTCCAAAAAATATTTTTGCTTTTCTTTTGAAGTACTTTTGTAAATAAACAAAACTCATAAATCCAAAATATTTTCTTAAAAGTCCCTCTTTCAAAAATTAAGTGGCACCTTCCAAAATCCAAAAAAAAAATTATTTCTTATTTAGAAATAGAGAAAACAAGTGAAAATTAAAAAAAATATTTTTTTTTATTTCTAAAATTCCCAAAGTTCAAATCAAAAGCAAATGAATTTTTTTTAGATGTCTTTCTTTGAAAAAAGCAAAACAAAAATCAAAAAAAAAAAATACTTTCTTTCTTCTTTTAAATCATTTTTTTTCAAAAATTCCAAAAAAAGAGTTAGCCTATTTGCTCTATTCTCGATCTTCCCGAACTACGCAAGATCTGATTCATGCGGGGTCATGATACGTAGACAATCCCCATCGGATTCGATCATAGCCATAAATAAATTGAGTGAAAAATAAACTGAAAAAAATAGAAAATTGAAAAAGAGTGAAAAAAAAAGAGCGACAAGAAATGAAGAGTGACAAACAAAAAGTGAAAAGAGAGTGCCAAAAAAAAATGAGATGAAAAATCGAGAGTGAAGAGAGAGAAACATTGATTGAAGAAAAGAGGTCCATACTGCAAAGTCAGTTAAGGCCGGGATGAAACATGCAATCGTTCAAGCATATGGTAGAAACGTTTAACTGTTAGGTGCATTGCATCCCAATGTGCGATTTCCTATGTGTTAAATGTTTCAAAACTAACAAGGTTGTTGGCTGTGCAAATTAGCCAGGTTTTGGTGGTTGGTTTTGTTGGTAGTCTGATCTCCCCTCCTTCACAAGATCCAAAGGCACAGATGGCCTCTGCAAGCAACCTACCAAACATTGGTTCTGAGGATAGCCCATCATCGGCTATTCTACAACTGGAACCAACAGCTATTGAAGAGAATAAGATGTTGCGTCTCCGCATACGGGAAATGTGGGACGTTTGGTCTAATGATAGGGAATCGCCAAGTGCAGTTCCTGGGCTCCCTGAGTTGATCCCCAGGTCAGGTGAGGTTGCCAATGCCCCTGTGCCCAACCCACTTATCCTATGCGGGCACCCTTCAATGCCCTCCAATGATTCTGGCATGCCTTCTTTGGTTCGCCCCCAGGCACCGACTTCAATGGCACCGCCTCCAATGTTCATCTTTAAGAGTCCACAACTTCAACCAGAAATAACATATGTGACCCCATACTCTTTCACTCAACCTCCGCACTGCGATCTCTTGGTAGAGCTAGAAAAGGTTGTTAAAAATCCCGAGCAAGAGGAAATTGCTAGGAAGATGAAGAGCCTGGAACAAAGCCTGAAAAACATGCAAGGTCTGAGTGGCTAAAAGAGTGTCTCATACTCCGACCTCTGTTTGTTTCCCCATGTCTACTTGCCAGTTAGCTTCAAGATGCCAAAATTTGAAAAGTACGATGGGCATGGAGGCCCGGTCGCTCATCTGAAACGATATTGTAACCAGTTGAGGGGTGATGGTGGAAAAGAGGAGCTACTTATGGCCTATTTTGGGGAAAGCCTCATCGGAATCGCTTCTGAGTGGTATACGAATCATGAAATTGCTCATTGGCACGTGTGGGATGATATGGCTCAAGATTTTGTTTGACAGTTCCAGTATAATGTGGACATCACTCTCGACAGGAACACTTTGTCCAATTTGAAAAAGAAAATCGCGAAAAGCTTCCGCGAATATGCTGTCAAATGGCGTGAGCAAGCTGCTAGGATAAAGCCTCCATTGGATGAAATTGAAATGGTCACTATCTTTCTGCAGGCCCAAGAGTCTGACTACTTACAGAACATGATGTCTGTTGTGGGTAAGCCATTCGCTGAGGCTATCAAAATTGGGAAAATGGTTGAAAACAGTATGAAAATGGGCCGAATCTTGAGTTATTCTTCTTTTAAAGCCAAATCACCAGATGTTCAAAATGGTTTGGAGGGTTTGATGAACATAAATGGGAATGAGGAGGGAGTCATGATGGTTTCAAGCTCGAGGGAGGCCCGTAGGTCATTCAGCCAGTCATATATGCCTCATATGGTCCATCAACATTATTACCCCTCCCAGATGCTGCTTATGCCATGGCACCGCCTCCCTATGCGGTGATGAGTGCGCAATCTTACACGCAGCTACAACATTATGCACAAAGCCGAGCTCCACCTCCCAAAAATTCCCATCATTACAAAGCTCCATATAATCCTCAACCAAATGATCCCCAATACAATCCTCGCCCAAGAGAGCCTTTCAGAAAGAATCAGTTCACCCCAATTGGTGAATCATATTCAAACTTGTTCCAAAAGCTAATCGGGCTAAATCTATTGCATCCAGTGGCCCCGAACCGGCCGAACCCCGATTCCCCCTCGCACCGAGCTGATGCTATATGTGAATACCACTCTGGAGCAGTAGGACACAGTACAGAGGACTATTAGACCCTAAAAAGGGCAGTTGAGAATTTGATTGAAGCTGAAAGAATCATTTTTCGGGATGAAGACGCTCCTGATGTGATGAACAATCTGTTGCCTGCCCATAACAACGGGCCAATATTCGGAAGGATTTGTGAAGATGAGGAATTTGATCCGGTACTGAAGGCCATTGTAGCCATTGCCGATACACAAGAAAAGCCGAAAAATGATCGCCAAGCATGAAAGTTCCCCATTAGACGGGAATCTCGGTAGCCAGTCTTGCTATCCTTTCTGTTCCGAATTATCTCAGGGTGTGATCCGAATATTTTACTTTATTGTCTTATTTTCCGATGTAAACCCTTCTATCTTCAAAATTGAAAAAAAAAATCAAAAAAAAAACAAATGAAATTAATATTTTATTGTCCAGGAATGTCTCTTTTCTTAATCTTGTCATTTTTCTTATTCTCTTTTCAGTTCTGTTAAATGCGTATTTCAATAACATGACATGCTTGAGGACTTTATGCCTAGATCCCAAAACGATGTCAGACTTCGAAATAATGAATCAAGAGTCAAAATGCAAAGAAGATAAGTTTGAGGAAATAAAACAAAGAGTTTGAACAACTGAAGGAAAATTGGTTCCCGAATTGGAAAGGTCCATACATTACAACAAGAGTACTGCCAAAAAAGTACATGGTACTTGGGACACATCGAACAAAATATCCTTGAAACAACTGTCAATGCAAATGCAGTGAAAACGTATTATGTTAGATCCTCCGTATAGTTCTAATATTCTCCGGCTGGGATAATGAAGACTTTCATTCTCACTACCCAAATAATATTAACCCTTTTGTAAACCATTTGAGCCGGTTACTCTTCTTTGATTATCCTCTTTGGAACTTAAAAGTGCTATTGAAAGGAAAAAAATAAAAAAAAATGATGAAAAGGAGAAGAAAAGAAAGATGAAAAAAGGGGAAAGAGGAGACAAATGAAATGAAAAAAAGAGAAAAGAAAAAATGAATAAAATGAATGAAAAAGAGAGGAAAAAAGAAGAGGAAAAAGAAAGAGAAAACAAACCAAAACAAAACAGAAAAATAAAAGAAAAATCAAAAACAAAGTTTCCTCGAAGTACGTTCGACTTGATTCCAAAAGGATACGTAGGCAGCCTCTCTT
Organism: Nicotiana glauca; assembly: GCA_026770625.1. NCBI lineage: Eukaryota > Viridiplantae > Streptophyta > Magnoliopsida > Solanales > Solanaceae > Nicotiana > Nicotiana glauca. The sequence continues at coordinate 58,770 of MU700744.1, read as the reverse complement.
TGGGGTTCAGTCACACCAAAACAAAAATCCAATTTCCTCCAAAAGCGAAACTGGGGCAGATGTTATAATGGTTCGGCAATGAGCCTACCTGAACGGTTCCAAAGTTGTAACTCAATCCAAATCCTTTTTATCTAAACTCTGTTCAAGTCCTTCCGATCAATCGGTGAGAATGTTCAAGGATTAGAGAATACAGTTACTTGGATCCGATGTAATCAAAATAAGAGAAATAAAATGAGAGTCTTATTAGTGAAAACCTACAGGGGAACCGTAAGGCGATGGTAAGCTGAGAAATGGAAAATGAGAGAGTCTTGTTAGTGAAAACTCACAAGGAGAACTGTAAGGCGATGATGAGAAGAGAAGTGAGAGAGGGCAGCTCGTGAAAACCCACAAAGGGCGCCCATGATCGAAAATAAGATCTTCACAGCTATCGACATCAACAGGGTCTTGGCAAGGTTTCTCAATTTTTGAGGCAAAAGTTGTGATGAGTTTTTGAGAGTCGGAAGGTTTACACGGATCAGGCATCTAGTCCAAAAGTCATGTCATGTTCATTGAAGTCCGCATGTACTCCAGATAAGTCCTTCTTTCCTTTCCCCGAAAGGGACACTTCTTATTTTAAATTCATTCTCCATTCCATTATTTGTTTTCTTTGAATCCCTTTCGGTCTAACTCAGTTCCGAAACTAAGACAAAGAAAGGATGGCAAGATTGATTTACAGGGCTTTCGTTTGACACGAGTCAATGTGCAATGAGGCACCCAGCCTCATCAAGGTCATCAAGTTGACTCCGACTGGCCATGTTGGCTGATGTTTTGTAATTGAAAACTCTTGGTAGGAGAAAATCAAATCGAAATACGTATAAAGGTAAATGAAGTTGAAAAGGTTAGTCCCACGTGGCCAACTATCTCAGAAAAAGTTTGAAAATCCAAGGTACCAAAATGGTCTAAAATCAAAGTTGGAAGAAAGAAGACAGAAATGAAAGGCCTACGAAGGTGAAATAGAGTTGGAAAGGTTAAGTCCCATGCGACTAGCCGTTGCAGCAAAGTTTGAGTAGCCAAAAGTTCCTCAATATTCCGAAGAAAAGAAAAGAAAAGAAAAAAAAAGAAAAAGAAAAAGAAAAAGAAAAGAAAAAACAAAAAGAAAAGGAAGTTAGAAAGGAAAGGCATACGAAGGCAAAATAAAGTCGAAAAGGTTGAGTTCCACCGACCAACCGTCATGGCAAAATCTAGAAAAAACCAGAGGTTCTCAGGGTTTGAAATGAAATTAGTCCCCAGGAAACAAGCAGTTGCAATTTAGATCTTCATCAAAGAAGGTGGGCCGAGATCAAGCGAGTGAGACAATCAAGGTCACAAAACCAACCACCGTTTCAAACTAACAATTGTTCTTTGTTTGAAAATTTTAAACAGGTGCAATCCAAAGCAACCATGCAAGAAGCAGGTGCGACCAAAAAAGGAAAAAGAAATGCGCAAGTGCTAGAAACAGCTTTGCAGCAACAATCCATAAAAAGGGAAGTCCCCTCATATTTTTCATTCCCACATTTACTCATTCCTTGAAATAAAAGTAGAGAAAGTAAAACAAAAAAAAATGAGAAGAAAATTCAAAAAAAAAAATGATAGTTTAGGATCCCAATCTCAATCTTTTACACTTTTGCCAACATTAGGGCTCTAATCCCTAAGTTGAGATTTTTAGTTATAGGGCCTCCATTCCCTAGTCGCCTTTTGCCAATATTAGGGCTCCAATCCCTGAGTTGAGATTTTTTGACATATGCCTCCATTCCCTAGTCGCCTTTTGCCAACATTTGGGCTCCAATCCCTGAGTTGAGAGTTTAGACATAGGGCCTCCATTCCTTAGTCGCCTTTTGCCGACATTTGGGCTCCAATCCCTGAGTTGAGAGTTTAGACATAGGGCCTCCATTCCCTAGTTGCCTTTTCACCAACATTAGGGCTCCAATTCCTGAGTTGAGTTTTTAGACATAGGGCCTCCATTCCCTAGTCTCCTTTTACCAACATTAGAGCTCCAATCCCTGAGTTAAGTTTTTAGACATAGGGCCTCCATTCCCTAGTCGCCTTTTACCAACATTAGGGCTCCAATCCCTAAGTGGAATTTTTAGGCATAGGGCCCCCATTCCTTAGTCGCCTTTTCACTAACATTAGGGTTCTAATCCATTAGTTGAGTTTTTAGACATAGGGCCTCCATTCTCTAGTCACCTTTTTTACCAACATTAGCGCTCCAATCCCTGAGTTGAATTTTTAGACACAGGGCCTCCATTCCCTAGTTATTTTTTTATCAACATTAGGGCTCCAATCCCTGAGTTGAGTTTTTAGACATAGGGCCTCCATTTCCCAGTCGCCATTTTACGAACCTTAGGGCTCTAATCCCTGAGTTGATTTTTTAGACACACGGCCTCCATTCCCTAGTCGATTTTTACCAACATTAAGGCTCCAATCCATAATTTGAGTTTTTAGACATAGAGCTTCCATTCCCTAGTCGCCTTATATCAATATTAGGTCTCCAATACCTAAGTTGAATTTTCAGACATAGGGCCTCCATTCCCTAGTCGCCTTTTTTTTACCAACATTAGAGCTCCAATCCCTGAGTTGAGATTTTAGACATATGGCCTCCATTCCCTAGTCGCCTTTTGCCAACATTAGGGCTCCAATCCCTGAGTTGAGCTTTTTAGACATAGGTTCTCCATTCCCTAGTCGCCTTTTTGCCAGCATTAGGGCTTCAATCCCTGAGTTGTGCCTTTTTAAACATAGGGCCTCCATTCCCTAGTCACCTTTTGCCAATATTAGGGCTCCAATCCCTGGGTTGTGCCTTTCTAGACATAGGGCCTTCATTCCCTAGTTGCCTTTTTGCCAACATTAAGGCTCCAATCCCTAAGTTGAGATTTTTAGACTTAGGGCCTCCATTCCCTAGCCGTTTTTTTGCCAACATTAGGGCTCCAATACCTGAGTTGACATTTTCGATATAGGGCTCCATTCTCTAACCTTTTCCCTTCTAGATAGACGCAATCCTTATTTTATCGCTTTAAAAAAAAGAAAAAAAGAGTTTTATTACAAATAACTCACGAAATTTTCCTAGTGAAAACTGGGGCAGAAAAATTTCGTTTGTTTGTTTGTTTTGGTGCCTGAGCAGATTTTACCTCGAGGCACAGGGTTCAAGACGGACAAAAGAATGAGTCTCAATCCAGAATAAAGAAAAAGAAGAAAAATAAAAAGAAGTGAATTCAAAATGCAGAAGCGGATAAAGATGCAGACTACTCAAGATATGATTGAAGTAACAAGCTTCGCAGGTCCTGCCTTGATCCGAAAAGCTGAAGAAGAAAGGACTAGCACCTGCAGCTAACAAGCATCAACATTCATATCAGAGTCCACATGAAGAACCAACCAAGACTCAAGATCAAACTTCAGAAGACTCATAGATAGGAATCTTGTAACTCGTAGTTTTTAGGCTTAGTTTTTTTTCAATTTTGATTTCTGATGTAATAACGGGACTGCGGATCGGAACCTCGATATCACCTCGCTCGGCTCTCAACCTCGGTACTCCATCACCTTATTCACTTCTGAACTACACGTGGCCTGATTCGTTTATAGCCAAGGATATGTAGGCAGCTCAGATACCAGGGCTCGGTCACATTCACTCTCTTAGCTTTTAGTGCAGTTCTTTAACTTTACATTCTATTTTTATTGGTAGTTTTCTTTTGTTAAGTGTAAGAATCTATTCCATGTTAAAAATAATATATTTTTAATTGAGTCCTTATATTATTCATCACTATTTGATTCAATTATCATCAATATATCTTGGTAAATAATAGATTTCTCAAAGGGCAATTGATTTGATAGTGTTACGTTGAAAGTGTGGTCGCCGAAATATGTGTTTGGTAGAGTATGTCTTATATTTAAAAAATAACCGACAAATAACCGAAAAACTGACATAAATCGAATTGAGAAAGAACTGACTTAACTGGTTTGGTTTGGTTCTAATATTTGAAAAACCGACTTACTTGGTTTTGTATTTTTTAGGGAAAAACCGATCCAAACCGAACCACGAACACCCCCTAGTTGATGTCATAAGTGGTAGACTACGTGAGGGATAGAAACAGTAGCTTTACTTCCTTCAATGATGTCACGACCCGGATTTTTTCCACCATCGGGCGTCGTGATGGCGACTACTAATGGATCTAGGCCANTTGAAACACATCACTACCCAAAACCTGGTGTCACTAGCTCACAGACTACTATAGAATACTACAAACAAGTCTGAACGAAAGAAAAATACATATGTCTGTTTCTGTACAAAGAAAACAAACTGAAATAAAGGAAAGGGACTTCGGCCCGCGAACGCCAGCTAGGCTACCTCGAGAGTCCCTGGACTGAAAGCTCGCTCCCAAAATGCTACTGCGACTCAACCGCTGTCCCAACACCTGGATCTATGCAAAAAGATGCACAAAGTGTAGTATCAGCACAGCCGACCCCATGTGCTGGTAAGTGCCTGGCCTAACCCCGATGAAGTAGTGATGAGGCTAGACAGGACTACCAAATTGACCTGTACAGTTCTATATATACATATATATGCAATAAAAGGAAAGAATACCAATACTAGACAGTTAAAAAGGGATGGGAGCATGCTATGGGGTTGTAGCAGTTTAGAATACAAGGTAAATAAATAAGGAACGAAACGGTACAACTACAAAATCAACTAGAGTAATAAACCCAAAACATGGCACGGAATGTCCCTTCGTGCCTAATATAATCAAAACATGGCACGGAATGTCCCTTCGTGCGTAATATAATCAAAACATGGCACGGAATGTCCCTTCATACGTAATATAATCAAAACATGGCACGGAATGTCCCTTCGTGAATAATATAATCAAAACATAGCACAGAATGTCCCTTCGTGCATAATATAATCAAAACATGGCACGTAATGTCCCTTCGTGCATAATATAATCAAAACATGGCACAAAATGTCCCTTCATGTGTAATATAATCAAAACATGGAACAGAATGTCCCTTCGTGCGTAATATAATAAAAACATGGCACGGAATGACCCTTCCTGCGTAATATAATCAAAACATGGCACGGAATGTCCCTTCGTGCATAATATAATCAAAACATGGCACGGAATGTCCGTTCGTGCATAATATAATCAAAACATGGCACAGAATGTCCCTTCGTGCATAATATAATCAAAACATGGCACGGAAGGTCCCTTCCTGCATAATGTAATCAAAACATGGCACGGAATGTCCCTTCATGCATAATATAATCAAAACAATCGTGCACGGCATCACCTATCGTGCTTTACCACTCAACCTCACCCAAACAACAATCACAAACAATGGGGGGAAAGGGGATAGACAAAAGTAATAGATATCCCGGCAAGGGAAAAACAACATCAACCTTCACATCCCCGCGAGGGAGATAATCAATATATGAAAACAGCCCAGCAAGGAAATGTTCACATCTCTTTCTCTATCTTTCATTTCTTACTCAATAGTTGCTTTATCATTCGAGCCAATGCTCCAAAGAGTTTACCAAATCATAAATTACTTCTCATACTTTTCACATTATATAGAGTTCACTAATTTAACAAGGAAGAGTCACAACAAAACCATAATAAGCACAATAAGGACCCACGGTCATGCTAGACACCGGTGTATAGATACTCGTCACCATACCTATACACCGTACTCAACATTTAACAATTAGCAAATAATATTCTAGTCCTATTCCCTCAAGCCAAAGTTAGATCAAACACTTACCTCGGTCCGGAAATAGCAATCAAGCCTCTAACACTGCCTTTCCTCTAGAATCCATCTTCGAAAAAATGATATCTAGCCATAATTCGATTCAATAGTATCAATAAGAGCTCAAAAACATAATCCCATAGTCTAGAAATAGAATTCCCATCATTCTTCCAAAAATAGCAAAATCCGACACCGGGCCCACATGGTCCAAACTCGAGGCTCGGATCAAATTCCAATCACCCATAATCCCACGAGTTCAAATATATAATTTATTTTAAGATTCGACCCCAAATTAAGGTTGAATTGCCCAAAATCCCAAAAGCCCTAGTTCTACCCAAATCCCCCATTTTCTACCTTGAATTCATGCTTTAGGGCTAGGAAGTTAAAGATTAATGGAAGAAATTAAGAGGAAAAGGAGTTAAGAATACTTACCCAAGAGATTATGTAGAAGAAATGGTTGAGAATCGTCTATGGAGAGTTTTATGGAAGAGCTCGTGTGAGAAATTTGAGAGAAACCCGTAATGGAACAGTGCTCGAATTAAATATTTATCTGAAGAAATTTAAACCTACGCGAACGCGTGATAAGGCCGCGTTCGCGATGAAGATGGGCGGGCAGGCTTCGCGTTCGCGTGGTTAGGTCGCGAACGCGTAGAAGAAAAATCTGGGCTCTTCACTTGGCTTATGCGAACGCGGAGAGGAACCGCAAACGCATAGAAGAAACTGGCTGGGGTTCCTAGGTAAGCCTATGTGAACGCGGAGAGGGATCGCAAACGCGAAGGAGCGGAGGGACTGAGCTATGCGAACGCGACTGTGGGTCGCAAACGCGTAGGGCAAAATGGTCTGCAACACTTCCAAATTTTCTGGTGTGCTTTTAAGTCCTAAAACATCCCGAACCACCCCCGAAATCACTCCCGAGCCCTCGGGGCTCCCAACCAAACACACATACTAACTCAATATCATCCTACGAACTTGCTCGAGCGATCAAATCGCTAAAATAACATCAAAATCAAAGAATCAATCCCCAAAACTCATAATTTTCATTTCAAAGTTCATAACTTCCAACTTTAGCTATATAGGTCCGAAACACGTCAAACAACGTCCGATTTCGATCAAATTTCACATAAAGCACTTAACGCATATTTAAGACCTGTACCGGGTGTCGGAACCAAAATACGAGCCCGATACCTATATTTTCTAACTCATTTTCATTTCTATTTTTCCTTAATAATTTCAGAAAATAATTTACAATTTAATAGAAAAATTCTTTTAACGGGGTTTTGGACCTCGGATTTCGACTCCGGGCACATGCCCAAGTCCCATATTTTTCTACAGACCTTCCGGAACCGTCAAATTACGGATCCGGGTCGTTTACCAAAAATGTTGACCAAAGTCAACTATATCAATATTAATATCAAAATTCTTCAAAATTTTCACGTAATTCACATATTTTAACATAAAAACTTTTCGGTTTCGCGCCCGGACTGCGCACGCAAATTGAGGTAACCACCATTGAGGTTTCCAAGGCGTCGAAAGCATGGGGAAAGGGAGAAATACGGTGATGACCCTTTGGGTCGTCACATTGGCTTCGCGCCTGAACTGCGTACACAAATCGAGGTAACCACCATCGAGGTTTCCAAGGCCTCGGAAGTGCGGGAAAAGGGAGAAATACGGTGATGACCCTTTGGGTCGTCACAAATGACTGAAAGTGCCTCCATCAACTTCTTCGGCTAATCTTTAATCAATTTTCACTTCCCTTTCTGTTTGGGTTCGATTGAAGTCGAGGTTTCGGAGTCACAATCTTGGTAAGCTCTTGCTTAGTACTTCAAGTTTGTAGTTGAGTAGCATCGTTATACCAAGAAAGTTTTTTTTAGTGAAGAGTTTGAATACACATGGAGTTAATTGACAATTATTTCATGGAAAGTTTGTTCAAATGATGAAAAGTGTTTCATGTAGTATCTTTGTATTTCTTTTTCTTTAGTAATATTAGGTGGTGATATTTTGAGTGTTAGTTAGCATTTGTTCTAGTTTATTCATTGTGATGTGACTGAGATTTGTTAGATTTTGGAAGATGTTTGATTATGATTAAATCAGTTTGAGGCTTACCCATACGTGACAATTAATCTCCATAGCTTTAGGCAATAATATCAAATTTAGGAAAATAATTATGAACATTCGTGGTTGGCTTTAGTTGAATACTTACTTTTAAAATAAAATGATGCGTGCCATGCCAAATAAAATTTATAATCTATGGCCCTCGGATAATTAATTTTAACTCTTTAGAAATCGAGGTGTGCCATTAGTTGAATCTTCTATGGCCCTCGCAAAGTTAAAAATGCGTAGTTGCTTTATGTGCGTTATTTTAATAATTGATTTTCTTAAACTTGGGTGTGCATTTCATGTAACCGAACTCTAATTCTCAACAACGTTAAATAAAATGTGTCATGGACCGCGGGTGCATTTCATGTGACGTGATTCATGACGTGTTTTAGATAACGTTGAATCTTCCTAAATTAATTAAAAGTGGTTAATAAGTTAAAATTGCACCATAGGCTAAAACATGTATTAAAATCAGATAATAGGCCAATTGTAACAGTTTAAGCGACCGTGTTAGAACCACGGAATCCGGGGGTTCCTAACACCTTCCCTCGGATTAACAGAATTCCTTATTCAGAATTTCTGGTTCGCAGACTTCAAAAGAAAAGTCAAAATTTTCCTTGATTTGGGATTTAAAATAAGCCTGTGACTTGGGACACCAGAAACAAACCTATCCCAAGTGGCGACTCTGAACAAAATTGAATAAATAATCCCATTTCTAATGATGTCACTTAAAGTGAAAAAAACTCCCATGTACTACCATTCGGGGTGGTGTGTAAAAAGGAGGTGTGATAGGAAGAAGTCACCAAGCAGGTCAAAGCCAAAGTTCTCATGGTAGTAGAATATCCAACATGGTTAGCCAACATTGTGCCAGTACCGAAGAAGGATGGGAAGGTCAGAGTTTGTGTCGATTACCGGGATCTCAACTGGGCCAGTCCAAAAGGCGACTTCCCCTTGCCAAACATACACATCCTGATTGACAATTGTGCTAAGCACGAGTTGCAGTCATTTATAGATTGTTTTGCTGGGTATCATCAGATCTGGATAGATGAAGAGGATGCTGAGAAAACAGCTTCCATTACATCGTGGGGAATGTACTGCTATAAGATGATGACGTTTGGCCTTAAGAACGTAGGGGCCACCTACATGAGGGCCATGACTACCATTTTTCATGATATGGTACACAAAGAGATAGAGGTGTACATGGATGATATCATCATTAAGTCAAAGAAGGCCACTGATCACATGGAAGATTTGAGGAAGTTTTTCAATAGACTGCGAAGGTACAACCTAAAGCTGAATCCCGTAAAGTGTGCATTTGGGGTCCCAACTGGAATATTGCTTGGGTTTATTGTGAGTCGTTAGGGAATAGAACTGGATCCATCGAAGATCAAAGCCATTCAAGAATTGCCATCGCCAAAGAACAAGAAGAACATAATGAGTTTCTTGGGGAGACTTAAATACATCATCCAGTTCATAGAACAATCTACAGTTATCTATGAGCCAATCTTCAAGATATTGAAGAAGGATGCCGCCACCGAATGGACTGATGATTGCAAAAACGATTTCGACAGAATCAAGGAATACCTGTCAACTCCACCAGTCTTAGTCCCGCTTGAGCTAGGTAGACCTTTGCTACTCTATATCGCAGTGTTAGATGGTGCCTTCGGGTGCATCCTGGGGCAGCATGATGAAACGGGAAGGAAGGAGCAGGCTATCTGTTATCTCAGCAAGAAGTTCACTCCGTATGAGGCCCAGTATTCTCTGTTAGAACGCACCTGTTGTGCTCTAACTTGGGTGGCTCAGAAATTGAGGCACTATTTCTATGCCCACACTACATATATCATATCAAGGATGGATCCTTTGAAATACATCTTTCAGAAGCACATGCCCACCAACAAGCTAGTCAAGTGGCAGATCCTGTTGAGTGAATTCGACATTATCTACGTAACTTAGAAAGCAGTCAAGGGACAAGCACTAGCAGATCACCTCGTCGCAAAACCCCGTGGATGGAGAATACGAACCCCTAAAAATCTATTTTCTTGATGAAGAGGCATCATTCATAGGAGAAGATATTGCGGAATCCTATGATGGTTGGAGAATGTTTTTTGATGGAGCAGCAAATTTCAAGGGAGTTGGCATAGGAGCAGTTCTAGTATCAGAAACCGATCATCATTATCCGGTATCCGCTAAGCTCAGGTTCCTGTGCACTAACAACATTGCCGAGTATGAAGCCTGCATCTTAGGGCTCAAGATGGCTATTGACATGAATATTCAAGAATTGCTAGTAATTGGAGATTCAGATTTGATTGTACATCAGGTACGAGGAGAATGGGCAATAAAGAACTCCAAGATACTCCCGTATCTGCACCACGTGCAAGAACTGAGAAAGAGGTTCACAAAGACGGACTTCCAACATGTTCCCAGAATCCAGAATGAGTTCGCCAATGCGTTGGCTACCCTATCATCCATGATACAACATCCAGACAAAAACTTCATTGATCTCATTCCAGTAAAGATCCATGATCAGCCAGCTTATTGTGCCCATGTTGAAGAAGAAGCAGATGGAAACCTGTGGTTTCATGATATCAGGGAATATTTGACAAAAGAAGAATATGAAAAACTTGCAAACGCTACCCAGAAGCACACATATCGAAGGTTGGCCAACAATTTCTTTCACATCGGAGGAATCCTATATAGGAGGACTCCTGATTTAGGACTATTTAGGTGTGTTGACGCAAAAGAAACATCCAGGCTGTTAGAGGAAATTCATGCTGGGACCTGCAGTCCGCATATGAACGGCTTTGTTTTGGCAAAGAAAATACTCCGAGCTGGTTACTTCTGGACGACTGTGGAGACAGATTGCATCCAGTATGTTAGGAAATGCCACTGCGGTCAGGTACATGCAGACATGATAAAGGTACCGCCAAACGAGCTTAATACAACAAGCTCACCATAGCCGCTAACGTTTGGGGAATGTTGTTGTTGGACCAATCGAACCTGCCACTTCCAACGAGCACAGATTCATCCTAGTGGCAATTGACTATTTTACCAAATGGGTCAAAGCAGTGTCTAAGAAAGTTGTGACAGACTTTGTCCCCAACCACATCATTTGTCGGTTCGAGATTCCACAGTTAATCATTACTGATAGTGGCTCCAACCTCAACAGTGACTTAATAAAGCTATGTGTGAGACCTTTAAGATCAAACACAAGAATTCCACAGCCTACATGCCTCAGATGAATGGAGCCGTAGAAGCCGCCAACAAGAATATCAAGAACATACAAAGGAAAATGATAGAGAAGCATAAACAGTGGCATGAGAATCTATCATTTGCTTCATTGGGGTACCACACCACAGTCTGCACATCAACCAGGGCTATATGCTGGTTTATGGTACATAAGCCGACATTCCCGGCGAAGTAGAAATTCCCTCCTTAAGGATCATATAGGAAGCAGAACTCGACGATGCAGAGTGGGTGAAGAATCGTTGCGAACGATTAGCTCTTATAGATGGGAAGAGAATGAATGTAGTTTTCCACGGTTAGCTTTATCATAGTAGAATGACTAGAGCCTTCAACAAGAGAGTCAAGCCAAGACAGTTCACACCGGGGTAGCTCGTGTTGAAGAAAATTTTCCCGCATCAAGATGAATCCAAAGGGAAATTCTCTCCTAACTGGCAAGGTCCATACATGGTTCACTGGGTTCTAACAGGAGGTGCCCTTATACTTGCAAAAATGGATGGAGAAGTTTGGCCAAAACCAATCAATTCAGATGCAGTCAAGCTCTACTATGTGTAATCTTATGCTTTCCTATATAATGTAATTTAAACTATGTCTGACCTGATTCCCGTTTAAGAGGGGATACATAGGCAGCCTTATGGGTTCGGTCACAATTCAATAAAATTTTCATTTCCCTCGCAATTGGAAACTGGGGCATAAATTTCAGGAGGACCCTCAAAATTCTTAAGTAATTTCAGCCGATCATCACAAGCAGTCGCCAGAGGTATCAACCCAATAAACCGGGGAATAATTTTGAGGAGGACCCTCAAAATTCCATTGCAGGAGAGGTTGTAATGTCCTGTACCACGTCACAGTCGTCAGTTCATCTAAAAGCTATTTTTTTAACTATATACTTATGTCATATTTTTTTACAAACTCATGCATGTTTATTATTGAAATCGCTTTGTTCAGCAACACTACCCTAATAATAAACAATGTATCACTAGATCAAAGTCGAACAGGTCGAGCAAGGCTAGTAAGGATATGAACTAAACTCCCCTCTACAATACTCACGATTTTTCTTTGGATGCAGACATTTGGATTACAAAAGCATATGACGAACTACACAACCAAAAAACAGACATTGATTCATGAATTCAACTCTCAGGATTGTTGCACTTACCAACTAGTCAGCCCAGCACGCTAGTAATATCCTATATATCACAGTATCCCCAGCGATCCTGACATTGAAACTTACTATCAACTAAGAAACTCTATTACCATATACCACTTTACTTCGCATTGCATAAGGCTACAATTCTGCCTTCCGAGACTAAGCTCTGTCTCCATCTGTATTTTTCATTTCATAAGGCTACCATTCTTCCTTCCGAGACTAAGCATTGTCTCCATATGCATTTTGCATTGCATAAGGCTACCATTCTGCCTTCCGAGACTAAGCACTGTCTCCATCTGCATTTTGCATTGAATAAGGCTACCATTCTGCCTTCCAAGACTAAGCACTGTCTCCATCTGCATTTTACATTGCATAAGGCTACCATTCTACCTTCCGAGCTTAAGCACTGTCTCTATCTATTTGCATGGCCGAAAGATCGCCACTTTATTTTACATTTGTATGGCTGAAAGATCGCCACTTTATTCACATTTTGCATGGCTGAAAGATCACCACTTCAATTACAATTGCATGGCTGAAAGATCGCTGCTTCATTTACATTTGCATGGCTAAAAGATCACCGCTTTACTTTACATATGCATGGCTGAAATATCACCACCTCACTTACGTTTGCATGGCTGAAAAATTGCCGTTTTACTTACATCTACATGGCTGAAAGATCGCCACCTATTGTATTTCATGGGATGAAAGATCGCCACCTACTACATCTCATGGGCTGAAAGATCGCCAATTTGTCCAAAGGCATCATTATTCAGAGGCACCATTTTCATAGCTCGAGAACACCATGCCATGGCCTGAGGATCCCTTTAATCTTTTGCATATCATTATTCAAAGGCATTATGGTTCGGAGGCATCATTTTCATAGCCCGAGAGCATCATTTTATAGCCTACGAATCCTTTATTATACGCTTCATGGCCCAGGATATCATAGTCTAAAGATGTCATCCTAACCGTCCAACGACAACATTCATGGTCCAACGGGAACTTGTATCATGTTTTAATTTATGTACGATATGCGTTTGTATTGTTTATTTGTAGGTAAATTGGCGAGCAACGGCTGTCTCGGCAGGAGCAATTCTGACCTAATTCCCGCATCCCTGCTAAACATTAACCATTCATCCCAACCTGAATATTGTGTCCGTTCTTGAGGAGTCTCCATCGGCATACTCCACCAACGGATCCTGAACTACATACAACCCGATTCCTGTAAAATCAGGGATATGTAGGCAGCTCAGAAGCCGTAACACGGCCAAAATTTCTTCAAAACATTTCATTCGGTCAAAATTGGTCATCATGTCTTTACCCGATAACTCTTTCATCCTTCCCGGGTAAAGAGGGGCAGCTGTTGATACTCAATTTTTCCATGTATATTTTTTATATGCAAAATATCTTTAAAATAGCATATATATATATATATATAAATAAATAAATATATATATATATATATATAGAGACACACACACATACATACATAAGTATATCCAAGTTTTTTTTTTACTACTTTTCCCATAATTTTAAGGTTTTTAAAATGATTTATTTCCCTTTTTCATCGATAAAAATCCAATGATTATTTCCATAATTATTATTTTCAGTAGTTTATTTATTGAAATTTTATATTTATGTTAAAATGTAGCTAATACAATTTTTGTATATTTTTATAAATTTATTTGGTATTTTTAAAGCTAAATTGCATATAATTGCAATATTAGTCTGTTTTAAGATTTAATTGCATTTTCTACTTACAAAATTGAGTCCGGTATTTTTAATCTAATATTTATATATTATTAATTAATTTAGTATCTTCAATTTGTTTCTAGAAAATATTTTACTATTTTTTATAAAATAAATAAAGGAAAATGGCTATTTAATTGCTAGCCTATTTTATTTTCAATTTTGGCCAAATTTGGCACCCCTAATCCAACCCAATTTTAATTTCATTTACCCATCCCAACTCCTAAAATTACCCAACCCATGACCCTTCTACATAACCGCCCTGGATCCCCCATTTAATCCAGGCCGTTGATCAAAATGATCAATGACCACGTTTTAATCTTTTCTTTTTAATTTACCCTTACCCCTCCCCCCAAAACCCTAATCAATTTCACCTACCAGCCGCCTCTAAACCCATCTCTCAAACTCTCTTGAAGGTTCTCAAACCATTGTCACTACTTCCGCCCTGAAAGCCACCAGAATCCATGGCTTCTAAGGCTATGGAGCCCTATACTCACCTCATATTGCTCCTGCACGCCTAATCTTTGAAGATTCAAGGTTTGACCATGACGAAGTTTGGTCCAGGCTTCATTCGATTCGAGATCCACAGTCATCTCCGGCCTTGCTTCGACGTACCATGGTTGGTCGAGCCTGACTTGGACCGCTCCGACTTTGATCGGTGACCTTTCAAAGCCTTTCTCATTTCTAAGGTTCTTCTGAAACCCTAACCCTTTGAGGTTATTCTACAATCCCTTTATATCCGTCTTGTATCTATGCTTTCCCTAAGTTCTCAAATGATTTCTCTGGATTTTCTTAAAAAAATTACTTTAAAACCCATTTCTTTTCCGATCTAGGGTTTTCTGAAAAGTTTTAAATAATTTCTCTTTTCTTTTGTGTGTATTTTCCTCTACTATGTTCTTCTATTTTCTCCTTCCATGTTCTTGTATGCATCTCCTCCTGTGTTTTCCTATACTATGTTCTCGCATGCTTTTTTATTGTATTTCTTTTCTCCTGTTTTCTTGTGTCTCTTCTACTGTAATTTTCATTACTAAGTTCTTAAGTTTCCCTATTAAGTTCCTTCTACAGAGCTCTGTTTAAGTTTCTTCTAAAAATGCTTCTTCTACTGTGCTTATTAGTTTTCTCCATCATGTTTTGTATTAGCTTCTTCTATTTTCTTTGAATCCTTCTACTATGTTCTGCGTGTTACTTGCTATTATTATTTTCTCATGAGTTTCTGCTGTTGAAAGAAACATTCAAGAGGTTTCAGTTCTTCTCTAAGACGTCTGAGCCTATTTCTTTCACTTGCCTTCTCATTTTTGTACTCGATTAATGATGGAAACTCTAGAATTTGGGGTTTCTTCCAAATTTGTTTTGGGATTTGTTTGAACTAGGGTTTATTTTAAAGCCCCTAACTCTTTCAGACCAACTTCGATTCTCTGAACTGAGTTTGGACATGTTTTCATCTGATTCTAACACTTCTAAACTCTTTTACACTGGATTTTTCTACAATTTTTGCAATAACACAACATCTTCTTGCATACTCGACATGTCTATATGCTCTTTATATGTGATGAACTTCCCGCTAAAAGGGCTTTCGAATTTTTGATTAGTTCATACTTCCCTCTGAATATGGTCTAATTGATTTCTTTCCATTGTTTGCAGATTTTCTCTGTGACTCGACCTAAGTTAAAACCCTTCTCAGCTTTTGCGACTTGGTTCATTCGTGAGTCAGTAATTACAAGATCCTTGATTTTTTGATTTACTGGTTGTTAATTGATTTTCTTACTTTATTTGTACAACCGTGTACTTCAAAACCATGTCCTTAAATAACCTTTTATTTATTTGCCCCTAATTACATGCTGCGCACAAAGTGCTTATTCAATTGCTTTCCTTAAATTGTTTTACCCGTTTGAATATGAATCCCTTAATTAAGGGAAGTCTTGTGTAATTGATACTTAATTGACAAATAGTTCCTTAACTATTTTCTTACCTTATTTCTGCTTGGTTTTCAACACTATAAATGCACGACTCTTTAACACACAACATACGCGATTGACAATTCATCAAAAACACACACACAATTTAGAAATCTTCTGAACTCATACTCTCACAATAATATTCTCTTCTTGTCTGTACAGTGGCCTGTTTACAAGACCTACTGCTTTCCTTTATTTGTTTCTCTAGAACTGGTATGTTCGGATTTAATTTTAGCACCACGACAATGTGCATTTACTGCTTTTGTGTCCATGTTTGCTTGCTGTTTCTGTATATCTCAACACTTAAATTAGCATGCTAATTTCCTTCTATTTGTTTGTTATGAACCCCCATTCTCCTATTACCCCTATATGTTTTGAGTTATGACTTGAGGCATGGTAATGTAAGTTGTTGTCCATGAATTAAGTTTGATCCATGAGGATCTTAACCTCTAAACAATATGTGTTAACAGGCCTAAGGGTGTGCCACCATCTCCCATTGTTGGGTATGCCCACCGGCCAGCTTTTGCCTCTTGCAACTCCCCATTCCATATACCCTTATGTGTACTGATTTAAAATGTTTCCCTTTTCCCTTTCTCCTTTCAGAATTCCACTTCTGCAGTTGCACTCTCTCTTAGTCCCTAAGTTCTGCCCCGCTCTTGTGAGCCTTGCCTTGGGACCTTGAGTTCCCTCTAAACTTGGACGCTTGAGGGCTGGCCCTTCCACACTGCACTATGCCTTAATGTGGTAATGCATTTGGGTGTGAGCACTGCCCGGAGTTCATGTGAGACTCTTAGGGAACTTTGACACACCCCAAATGGGCGAAAGGCTTTGAAATATGATCTCTTGGAGTTGGTTTACTTGATACTTCAGATAGGAAGTCTGAATCAGGCTCTCTTTAGTTGTACCTTTTTTTTTTAAATTTTGATGTATTTTTTTTATTTACTTTACTTTTTCTGGGTTTTAATAACTTTGTAATAAAACTCTTGGGACTGGCTAGAAAAAAGAGAGGGGTAACCATGTATGCAAAGGGTAGATAACATATCTATAGGAGTTTCTGAATTTCTGCATACTCTCATATATAGATAGCATGTCTATAGGAGTTTCTAAATTTCTGCATTCTCTCATATATAGATACCATGTCTTTAGGAATCCTGCATTCTCTCATATATATATACCATGTCTATAGGGATCCTTCATTCTCTCATATGGATGCCATGTCTACAATTATTCAAAATTTGAATTCTGCATATGCATATAGAAAATATGCCTATAGATCTTTGTGAATGTTGCATTTCCATTTTCATTAGGAAAAAAATGTTTATAGATCTTAAATAACCAACTGCAAGTAGATATCATGTTCATATAAAATATAACACCTAGATATCATGTTTGTAGGATTTCTGCGTTTCTCTATGTGTGTAAAAGTGTTCTAAATTCGACAAACGCATAGAAAGCATGCCTATAGGAGCTTAACCAGATCTGAATTGCCTCACTCGCTTATAAGTCTAAAACCGGCAATAATAATGCACTACCTATCGCAGAATTCATGATCTTTTGCTAAAACTCGCCTTTCTTTATTAACTGACAACTTTTTCTTAAATTAGTATGTATTCAGTTTAATTCATTATTTTTGAAATCATTAGATATCATATGACGAGACCAATGGGTATAAGATTTTACTACTCATACTCTGTCAAATTCTCATATAGTTTATAATATCGTCCCATAGAGATTGGAGAATCTAGCTACAAACTTATAATATTCTTACTACTATTTGAGAGAACCAAATTGATGAAGTTTTGTTTGTTGAAAATTTAAATTGCTTAAGTTGAAACAAAATAACTTTTGGAAGATTTACATTTAAAAAGAGTTGAGAATCATTGAATTCACTCAATAGCGTGATAATAATAAAATCTTAGCTTCTACATGTATTTCTCTTAGAAATAACTGTTTATTACTAATACAATTATATTTTCTCACTAAGAAATAATTAATTAATAACACTCCGTGAGGTTATGTAAATCAATTGATATATGACTCATGACGATTAAACTGAAATAATTTTCTTGCCTGAATTGTGCTAAAAGATAGCAAAAACCTCTTGCGATTACTTTTTATTAAAAATCAATAAACTTGCCAACTACAACTCCTCCGTGAGAATTAGAATGGAAGTAAGCAAGATTAAAGACTTGAAATGATAGCTTAAAAAGAATTACTCTCACTCTATTATTTTATCCAATAGTTATCGTATATTAATTTTGCTTCGTGAGAATTACAAAATTGGCATACAACTAACTTTGGAGAATAAATAGATAGAAGTGATAATAATTAATTAAAACTAATATTCCAGCACAATATAGAAATATCCTCTTGTGATTACTCTTTACTAAAAAATCAATAATTTTGCCAACTACAACTCCTCCGTGAGAATTAGAATGGAAGTAAGCAAGATTAAAGACTTGGAATGATAGCTTAAAAAGAATTACTCTCACTCTATTATTTTATCCAATAGTTATCGTATATTAATTTTGCTTTGTGAGAATTACAAAATTGACATATAACTAACTTTGGAGAATAAATAGATAGAAGTTGTAACGACCTGACTGATCGTTTTGAGTACTAGCACTCCGTTCAGCAGTCGGAAGCCATGAACAGCTTCATTTCAGATATGTCACGACCCCAATCCCGGTCGTGATGGCACCCAACACAATTGCTAGGCAAGCCCGACCATTTACACTCTCAACCCGTGCATGATGCTTAAAACCAGTTATTTGAATATCATTAATTAACAATAACGCTAAAAGATTAAGCTGATTATCACGATAACACGAAATATACTCCCAAAGACCTGGGGGTCATGAGTTTAGAGCCTCTAACAATATAGTGTGACAAGACTCCAAATAATACAATGTCTCAGAACTGCGGAAATATAATAAAAGGGATAGGGGAGGATTCGGGTCCTGCGGACGTTAGGTAGATATCTCGAAAACTCTGGATAAACTCTGAAATCAGCAAAAGCTCAGCTAAACTCCTGGGATACCTGGATCTGCACACATGGTGCAAGGAGTAAAGTGAGTACTTCCAACTCAGTGGTAATAGACATATATAATGAATGAAAGTAAGAAATCCCGAAATACCACAATGCAAAGCTGAAACTAACCATTTAGCATGTTAAACGATGAAACAACAATAATCAACGACAGATAGACAAATAGATATCAATGCACGAATGCAATGCAATGCACATGACCGCTGCGGCGTACAGCCCGATCCATTTGGGTACCCGCGCTCATTGTGGGGTTTAGACTCCGGAGAGGATCCTACAGTCCAAGCACAATATCATCGTAACATTCGCTGCGGTGTACAGCCCGATCCACAATCAGTTCAATTATATGCATGCAAGCCACACGGGCACAACCAAACATACCATTTTTAGTTCCAATTATCAGAAATTATAAATTAAATGGTTAAAACCTTAGAATTTACTAGCCATTTCGAGACAGTGTTTAACTCAGGACTGATATCATGAAAATATGCTAAACATAATGGAAACAGTGATAATAATCCCTACGGGATCCAAATAATCGGCATACAGCCCAAATATAACCATAACCATCCAAGTAGGAGGTTTGTCAACTAATTTCTAGCCAATAACACAGTACAGACATCATTCGGTAGGACTAAGCCATAGTTCCAAATCACAATCGACCCCGCACTTACCGTAGAGTACGTGTCTCGCCTTAATATAACGTCACAATGTGAGATCCCGGGGTTTCAAACCCTCAGGTCATCATCTACATCTATTACTCACCTCAAGCCGGCCACAAAACTAGTCCGCCATGCCTTTTCCTCTCGAATGCACCTCCTCGCGCGTCGAATCTAGTCAAAACCACAACGAATACATTACAATAGGCCAATGGAAATAATCCAATTGAAATAACTCGAAAAACACCCAAAAACACGAAGTTGGCAAAACCCGAGCCCCGGGCCCACTTCTCGAAAATTCCAAAATTTACATCACTGGATTCCTCGTCTTGCCACGAGTCTATACATATCAAATTTATCAAAATCGGAGTCCATTTGATCCCTCAAATTCCAAGTTTACACTTTCTTAGGTTTCAAGCCCTAACCACCATTTTTAACCCTTAAATCCTTGAATTTTCAGTGTTTAAATCAATGTTTTTACACCATAATAACACATTCCAAGGCTACTAATTCATACCTGATGAAGTACCCTTCGAATCCTCTCCAAATCGCCAAAATCGCCTCTTCCCGAAGTCAAAATGTTTTCCTCAACCTCTGAAATTCGCGAACACTGTTTCATTAAAACCCTTCAGCAAAATTTCGTTTCTGCGATCCCGCTACCGCTTATGCGGGATCGCT
Source organism: Nicotiana glauca (assembly GCA_026770625.1). Taxonomy (NCBI): domain Eukaryota; kingdom Viridiplantae; phylum Streptophyta; class Magnoliopsida; order Solanales; family Solanaceae; genus Nicotiana; species Nicotiana glauca. The sequence goes on along the minus strand of MU700744.1, from coordinate 38,445 downwards.
TCTGCGGCCATGTGACCGCTTATGAGGTTTTCACTTAACTCCCCCAGGTGCCGCTTTTGCGACTGAAAGCCCGCTTATGCGGTTTCCCCTCAACCGCTTCTACGATGATTGTCCGCTTATGCGGACCCGCTTTTGCGGAAGGACTTCCGCTCCTACGAAAATGCTAGGCCCCCTCGAGGACCTCTTCTGCGACACCATAGCCGCATCTGCGGAACCGCTTATGCGGCTCCTTTTCCGCATATGTGGAAATACCAGAAGCCAGATACACCAGACCTGCAACAAACATCCAACTTCACCATTTAACCACCCGAAATCACATCGAGGCCCCTGGGACCTCAACCAAAAGCACAGACATGATCTAATACCCTATCCAAACTTGCTCGATTCATCAAAACACTATCGTTAACATTAAAATCCTCAATTTTCATCAAATCAAAGCCTAAGTTCTTCAAGAACTTCTGAAATGCACTTTCGATCAAAAACCCGACCAAACGATATCCGAATGACCTGAAAATTTGCAGACATATCCAAAATCACCTAATGAAGCTACTGCAACTCTCAGAATTCCATTCCGACCCTCAGATCAAAATCTCACCTATCAACCGGAATTCGCCAAAATTCCGACTTCGCCAACTGAAGCCTAATTCTACACCGGGACTCTAAATTAAATTCTGATTTCCCTCCTAAGTCATAAATCATCCCCCGAAGCTAACCAAATCACCGAAATTCACATCCGAGCCTTCTAACAATATAGTCAACTTTCGGTTGACTTTTCCAAAACAAGCTTCCTTCTAAGAGGCTAAGTGCCTCATTTTCAACTAAAACCAATTCAATTCTATCCGATTCATTCAAATACTGATATTGAAGCATAGACCAACAAAATATGGGGAAAACGGAGCGGTAACTCATGTGAAAACGGACTGGGTCATCAAATCCTCCCCAACTTAAACAAACGCTCGTCCTCGAACGCGCCTAAAGTTATACTAGAAGCCAACCAAGAACTGAACAACCTTACCAGGCATATACCCGGGATAATCCCACGTCACCCTATCTTACATAGATTCGATAATACAACACAACTGAAATTTCACAGTTCATTTAGACCATAGACCGTAGAACCACATTGCACTTTCTGAATTCATACCCAGAATAAACCCGAACCAGCTGTGATAACCCACACCTGCAACCTTAGGTGCAACCATATGATATACCACATAACCCAGACACTCAAACCGGTAACTTCTATTCACAGCATTTGCCCACAACACCCGAATACCGGTGGAAAAACCTCTCATCAACAAAGGTCTTATTCTAGAACTTTCATATATCGCCAACAAATAATGAAACACGCAATAAACTGTATCAATTTCTCAGATCAACCATTCATGAAGCCACTTCCTTGTTGACTAATACCACAACAGATTTCTGGGCCAAACCTCGATATGGACCCTCTAATCAGCTGAAATCACATCTGTTTGAATTTATTAATGACTCCAACGATCACCTCAAATTCAACGCACCACTCTGGTGATGTGACACCTTATCACAGGCCTAAGCCACAACTTGCATAATCCGCGCACCTATGATGGGCGGTCTGAACATACTCAAATCATGAAAACTGACTCAAACAAAAGAGATATAACTCAAACTCCTCAGCACCATCACAACACAAGGCTGGGAACCCGTCCCACATAATAGAAATAGAATACCTGTATCTACCCCTGAAGGGTCTTATCTCCATGTAGCCTCGCTACAATGTGCGATCTTATCCAAACACTGTTACACATGAAGCACCTCAAGTCACCGTGCTCAAAAGTAGACAGCCACACATAGATTGGTGTGTGAAACCAAGCAATCCATCACACCCACGGTGAAGCAAGTAATATACACCATTCAATCCTGAAAGGACACAACCGATGCACCATTCGCCGAGCAACACCCAATACAGACTTTCTTCAGAAACCAGGAAGCAAGACATACCAAGTAACATATGGAAAACTATTCTCAACATCACACTATGAATCTCGATAGCAAAGCACTATCTGTGCCCACAGTCCGAAAATCATAATGCTTCACCATATCGAAAAAGCATCTCATAGATCTCCCCAGATTACCAACAAACTCAATAACAAGAGATTAAACCTATCCCTCAACAATACATATCAGGGCCAACCAAGCCATCTCAATCTGAATACGTAGCCACATCGGCCTGCTAATGAACTCAATTCCAAGAAGCTTGAAGCTGCTCCTTCTACTTTGATAACTCTTGCTGGAGCCGTACGATACGGTGCCCGACACAAAATCAATGCCGAAATCCACAATCTTGCCCGGCGACATGCCCGGCCACAAGAAACGCATTTGAAAAAGAGTCTCTCAATACCGGAACTGAATCAATGGTAGAAACCTCTATACTGACATCCGTCTCAAAGGCCCAATTAAGGAAAGCAATCCTTCCCAGCCGTCCGCTGATCTTTGGAATACCAACCACTCTGCTATATCATAATACGATGCACCTCGCCACGCAACCGATGGCATTTTCCAACATAGCCCACAGCAAAATAGTATAGAATAACCCATATTGCGACAACCAGTCTACAGCTCAGCATCATATACAAAATCTAACATACCAACAAGGAAGGACCCACTCGGGCCTCCAATCCTAATAGCCGCTAACGGTACCAATACACACTGTCCACAACCACTACATAGCCTGAACATGAGAACTCACAGTCATTCTTCGAAGATATTCTAAAATTCTCCTGTGCCATCAAATGCAATCAGATATCAACAGTCGACTTAACAAGAAAATGCCGCAACACTACCGAAGTGCCATCAACTTAATCACATTGCCCTTTTTCTAAAACATATACCCTTGTCAAATCACTATGATTAGCAACACCGTTTTCTTAGTCATATGAGGATCATTCACCCTAATCCTCTGAAGATCGATTCTTAATCACCTACAGCTGCCCATGCCGTTTAAGAATTTAATGACTTTCCATTCCGAACTGAACCGAGCCTTACACATACAAATCCCTATCCTCCACAACATAACGCATAAACCATACCATATTAGGATAACATGAGAACTTTATCTCCCTTCCGCGCCACATAAATCGACGCACTCAACTAGTCAAGAACTTTCATTGATCCCATTTAGAAGAAAAATCATGACACACTCCATGCTTCACATACCCATAAGAAATATACTCATCTTCAAACCACGGTAAAACCCAACAAGAACATCTCTGCCAACTCCATTTGTTCGAGCTAAACTGCCAGGACTGAATCCTTCTATCTAAATCGAGCTGAGCA
>MU700744.1:5145-32651 GCA_026770625.1 Nicotiana glauca | reverse complement strand
ATTCAGCAGACTCCTTCGTCACTACCAAGTCACATAGATACATCTTGCAGTACTAACATACTCATCACATGGATATCCTACCGCCATTCCGGCTAATAGGGACAATACCGAACATATAAGTTCAGAACACTTGCTCACACAATCAGCACCTCGGTGCTCAAGCCATAGGCAAAGATCCAGCCTCAAGTCCTCCAGACTGGCCCAACATCGAACTTACGGGATCACATTTTGCCCCTCGATCGGGGAATCACAAGCCATCAGGGCACTTATAATACCGAGTTACAAACGTGTGTAAGGAATTTCAAGAGTTATATCTCAAGTTGAATCAAGTACGCACGATAAGAATTCCAAGAAAGTGAAGTTTTCCTAAAGGTTCTGTAGCCTCTCGAGGATAAATACAGACATCTCAGTACCGATCCGCGAGACTCTACTAATCGGCTCATGACTCATGAGGCCTAGTAACCTAGGCTCTGATACTAACTTGTCACGACCCCAATCCCGGTCGTGATGGAGCCCAACATAATTGCTAGGCAAGCCCGACCATTTACACTCTCAACCCGAGCATGAAGCTCAAAACCAGTTATTTGAATATCATTAATTAACAATAACGCTAAAAGATTAAGCTGATTATCACGATAACACGAAATATACTCCCAAAGACCTGGGGGTCATGAGTCTAGATCCTCTAACAATACAGTGTGACAAGACTCCAAATAATACAATGTCTCAATACTACGGAAAGATAATAAAAGGGATAGGGGAGGAGTCGGGTCCTGCGGACGTCAGGCAGCTACCTCAACAACTCCGGATAAACTCTGAAATCAGCAAAAGCTCAGCTAAACTCCCAGGATACCTTGATCTGCACACATGGTGCAGGGAGTAAAGTGAGTACTTCCAACTCAGTGGTAATAGACATATATAATGACTGATAGTAAGAAATCTCGAAATACCACAATGCAAAGCTGAAACTAACCACTTAGCACGTTAAACGATGAAACAACAATAACCAATGATAGATAGACAAATAGATATCAATGCACGAATGCAATGCAATACACATGACCGCTGCGTCATACAACCCGATCCATTTGGGTACCCGTGCTCATTGTGGGGGTTCAGACTCCGGAGGGGCTCCTACAGCCCATGCATAATATCATCATAACATTTGCTGCGGCGTACAACCCGATCCACAATCAGTCCAATTATATGCATGCAATCCACACGGGCACAGTCAAACATACCATTTTTAGTTCCAATTATCATAAATTATAAATTAAATGGTTAAAACCTTAGAATTTACTAGCCATTTCGAGACAATATTTAACTCAGGACTGATATCATGAAAACATGCTAAACATCATAAAAACAGTGATAATAATCCTTACGGGATCCAAATAATCGGCATACAGCCCAAATATAACCATAACCATCCAAGTAGGAGGTTTGTCAACTAATTTCTAGCCAATAACACAGTACGGACATCATTCGGTAGGACTAAGCCATAGTCCCCAATCACAATCGACCCCGCACTCACCGTAGAGTACGTGTCTCGCCTCAATACAGCGTCACAATGTGAGATCCCGGGGTTTCAAACCCTCAGGTCATCATCTACATCTATTACTCACCTCAAGCCGGCCACAAAACTAGTCCACCATGCCTTTTCCTCTCGAATCCGCCTCCTCGCACGTCAAATCTAGTCAAAACCACAACGAATACATTACAATAGGCCAATGGAACATAATCCAATTGAAAGAACTCAAAAAACACCCAAAAACACGAAGTTGGCAAAACTCGAGCCCCGGGCTCACTTCTCGAAAAATTTCAAAATTTACATCACTAGATTCCTCGTCTCGCCACGAGTCTATACATATCAAATTTATCAAAATCGGAGTCCATTTGGCCCCTCAAATTCCATGTTTACACTTTCTAAGGTTTCAAGCCCTAACCATCATTTTTAACCCTTAAATCCTTGAATTTTCAGTGTTTAAATCAATGTTTTTACACCATAATAACATATTCCATGGCTACTAATTCATACCTGATGAAATTCCCTTCGAATCCTCTCCAAATCGCCCAAAATTGCCTCTTCCCGAAGTCAAAATGTTTTCCTCAACCTCTGAAATTCGCGAACACTGTTTCATTAAACCCCTTCAGCAAAATTTTGCTTCTGCGGTCCCGCTACCGCTTATGCGGGACCGCTTCAGTGGCCATGTGACCGCTTATGTCACAACCCCAATCCCGGTCATGATGTAGCCCAACCATATAGCTAGGCAAGCCTGGCCAATTATCACTCACGAACCTAACCTGATAACTCCTTACCGACAATTTAAGGGAATTTAACAGTTTAAAAATAATAAGCCGATGTTTATAATAAAAACAATATGGAACAGATTGAAATAACCGATGAAACACTCCCAACAGAATGTGGGGTCACAAGTCTAGAGCCTCTAAACAACGGAGTAGCAAATATCTGAAAATACATAAGTCTAGAATTCGAAAATAAAACTGAATAAAAGGGGAGAAGTCGGGTCCTGCGAACGTCAGGCAGCTACCTCGACAACTCTGATAAAACTCTGGTAGACAGTTACTGCACAGCTAAGTCTCCAAAACACCTGAATCTGCACACATGGTGCAGGAAGTAAAGTGAGTACTTCCAACTCAGTGGTAATAGACATATATAATGGCTGAAAGTAAGAAATCCCGAAATACCACAGTGTAAAGCTGAAACTATCCTCTTATCACATTTAACAATAAGCAATAATAAATCAATGATAGACAGATATCAATGTATGAATGCAATGCAATGCACATGACCGCTGCGGCATACAGCCCGATCCATTGGGTACCCGCGCTCACTGTGGGGGTTCAGACTCCGGAGGGGCTCCTACAGCCCAAACGCAATGACATAGTAGCATTTGCTGCGGCGTGCAGCCCGGTCCACAATCAGTCCAAATATATATATGCAAGCAAGCCACACGGGCACAATCAATTACCATTTTCGATCCCATTTAACAGGTATTATAATATAAGTGATTAAAGCCTTAGAAGATTTCTACTCAATTTTTTTTCACAATATTTAACTCATGACTGATATCATGGGAACATGCTCAATATCATGGAAGCAGTGATAATAACCCCTAAGGGATCCAAATAGTTGTCTCACAACCCGAATATGCTCATAACAACCAAGTAGGATGTTTACTAGTCAATTTCTAGGCATATAACATAGTATAGACATTTCTCGGACGGACTAAGCTATAGTCCCGTCCACAAACGACCCCGCACTCACAGTAGAGTACGTGTCTCGCCTCAATACAACATCACAATGTGAGATACCGGGGTTTCAAACCCTTAGGTCATCATCTACATCTATTACTCACCTCAAACCGGTCGTAGACTAGTCTGCAATTCCCTTTACTCTTGAATCGACATCCTCGCACGTCGAATCTAGTCAAAACCACAACGAATACATTACTATATGCTAAAGAAACATAACCCAATCGAAATTACTCGAAAAATACTAAAAATCACAAAGTTGGCAAAACTTGAGCCCCGATCCCACTTATCGAAAAATTATGAAATTTACATCATTGGATTCCTCGTCTCGCTACGAGTCCGTACATATAAATTTTATCAAAATCGGAGTTCGAATGCTCCTTCAAAATCCAATTTCTCATTAAGAAAACACAAACCCTAGTTCTTCCCTTTTTACTCAAATTCCATGAATTTAGGTGTTGAAATCACAATTAGATGATGTTTCTAGGCCATAGGACTTACATCCAATCAATACCCTTCGAAAACCCTCTTCGAATCTACCAAAAAGCTCTTGAAGCGGAGTAAAAATGGTGGAAAAGTGATATGGGTCGCGGATGAAATAACACTTAAAACCATTCTGCCCAGATGTAATTCCTTCTATGCGAACGCGAGGGTCCTCTCGCTTTCGCGATGAACAAAATTCCACTGACCGTTTTTAATTCTACGCGAACGCATGGAATCCTTCCGCGAACGCGATGGCCAACCTCACAGGCCTACGCGAACGCGTTCCCCTTCTCGCGAACAACCCAATTCCATAACTACGCGAACGCGGCCATACCTATGCGAACGCGAAGGCTAATTTCCAAGCCCCTCCACTTTACTCTTCGCGTTCACATTACACCCCACGCGAACGCACTGAAGAAACTTCCTGCAACACACAGCTGAAAAACCAGTAGTCCTCAAAGTCCAAAAATAGCCCGAATAACCATCTGAAATCACCCCGAGGCCCCCGGGACCTCAACCAAAAACACCAACACATCCTATAACCTTATTCAAACTTGTTCCAATCCTCAAAGCACGTCAAACAACGCTAAAACCATCAAATCACGACGGATTCAAGCCTAAGTTAAACTAAAACTTTCAAAATTCTCATTCAATCAAAAACCCAAACAAACGACGTCCGAATGACCTGAAAATTTGCAGACATATCCAAAATCACCTAACGAAGCTACTACAGCTCTCGGAATTCCATTCTGACCCTCGGATCAAAATCTCACCTACCCACCAGAATTCGCCAAAATTCAAACTTAGCCAATTCAAGCCTAATTCTACACCGGACCTCCAAATTCAATTCCGGTTGTACTCCTAAGTCACAAATCATCACCCGAAACTAGTCGAATCATCGGAAATCCATTCCGAGCCCTCTAACTCATAAGTCAACATCCGGTTGACTTTTCCAAACTAACTTTCTTTTAAAGAGACTAATTGTCTCATTTCTAACTGTACTGTATCCGAATTACTTCAAATTCACCAACCTCCTACAATGAAACATATAGAAGCATAAAACGGGGAAAACGGGGTGGTAACTCACGTGACGATGGGCCGGGTCGTCACATTCTCCCCAACTAAAACAAATGCTCGTCATCGAGCGGGTCAAGAAACATACCTGGAGTCTCAAATAAGTGAGGATATCTGCTCTGCATCTTCTGCTCAGTCTCCCAAGTGGCCTCCTCCACGGGCCGACCTCTCCACTGCACCTTCACCGAAGCTATGTCCTTTGATCTCAACTTTTGAACCTGACAACCCAAGATAGCCATTGACTCCACATCGAAGGTCAAGTCCTCATCCAACTGGATCGTGCTGAAGTCTAACACATGAGACGGGTCCCTAACATACTTCCGGAGCATAGAAACATGGAACACCAGGTGAACTTCCGACAAGTTGTGTGGAAAAGCAAGCATATAGGCCACCTCCCCAATCCTTCTAAGTATCTCAAAAGGTCCAATAAACCGTGGAATCAGCTTCCCTTTCTTTCCAAACCTCATAACACCTTTCATAGGCAAAACCTTCAACAAGACCTTCTCGCCCACCGAATAAGATACATCTCGAACCTTCCGGTCCGCATAACTCTTCTGACGCGACTGGGCTGTGCGAATTATCTCCTAGATCACTTTCAACTTCTCTAAGGCATCCTGAACTAACTTTGTCCCCAATAGTCTAGCCTCGCCGGGCTCAAACCAACCAACCGTAGATCTACACCGTCTCCCATATAAAGCCTCATACAGTGCCATATAAATGCTGGACTGATAGCTGTTATTGTAAGCAAACTCTGCAAGAGGCAAGTAATCATCCCTAGAACCTCCAAAGTCAATAACACAGGCACGCAACATGTCCTCCAATATCTGAATGGTACACTCGGACTGCCCGTCCGTCTGAGGATGAAACGTTGTGCTCAACTCTACCTGTGAACCCAATTCTCGCTGAAAGGTCCTCTAGAACTGAGAGGTAAACCGAGTACCCCTATCTGATATAATAGAAACTGGGACCCCATGCAACCGTACAATCTCCCGGATAAAAATCTTGGCTAACCTCTCCGAAAAATAGGTGGTACATACCGGAATGAAGTGCGCGGACTTGGTCAGCCTATCCACAATCACCCAAACTGAATCAAACTTCCTCGCTGTCCGAGGGAGACCACTCACGAAGTCCATAGTAATCCTCTCCCATTTCCATTCAGGAATATCCATGCGCTGAAGCACCCCACCGGGCCTCTGATGCTCATACTTGACCTGCTGACAATTGAGGCACCGAGCTACATGACTCACAATGTCCTTCTTCATTCTTCTCCACCAGTAATGCTGCCTCAAATCCTAATACATCTTCGCGGAACCCGGATGAATGGAATACCGCGAGCTGAGGGCCTCCTCTAATATCAACTCTCGGAGCCCATCCACATTGGGCACGCAAATCCGGCCCTGCATCCGCAACACACCATCACTATCAATAGTCATATCCCTGGCATCATCATGCTGAACTCTATCCTTAAGGACAAGAAAATGTGGATCATCATACTGACGCTCTCTAATGCGATCATACAAGGAAGACCGAGATACCACACAAGCCAACACCCGACTGGGCTTAGAAATATCTAACCTCACCATCCGATTGGCCAAGTCCTGAACGTCAACTACAAAGGGCCTCTCCCCCACTAGAATGTACGCCAAACTACCCATACTGATTGCCTTTCAGCTCAAAGCATCGGCCACTACATCGGCCTTTCCCGGATGATACAAAATGGTGATATCATAGTCCTTGAGTAACTCAAGCCATCTCTATTGCCTCAAATTAAGATCCTTTTGCTTAAACAAGTGCTGAAGACTGCGATGGTCAGTGAACACCTCACAAGATACGCCATATAGATAGTGTCTCCAAATCTTCAAGGCATGAACTATAGCAGCCAACTCTAAGTCATGAACATGGTAGTTATTCTCATGAGGCTTTAACTAACGAGAAACATAAGCAATAACTCTACCCTCCTGCATCAATACACAACCGATCCCAACTCTCGTAGCATCACAATACACCGTGTAAGAATCTGAAGCTGATGGCAATACTAATACCGGAGCTGTGGTCAAAGCTGACTTGAGCCTCTGGAAGCTCTCCTCGCACTCATCCGACCACACAAATGGAGCATTCTTCTGCGTCAATTTCATCAAAGGCGAAGCAATAGATAAAAAACCCTGAACGAACCTACGGTAATAACCTGCCAAACCGAGGAAACTCCGAATCTCAGTAGCTGAGGGAGGCCTGAGCCAACTCTGCACCGCCTCAATCTTCTTTGGGTCAACCTGAATACCATCACTGGACACCAGTGTCCCAGAAAAGCCACGGAACTAAGCCAGAACTCACATTTGGAGAACTATGCATAAAGCTTCTCCTCTCTCAATCTCTGCAATGCCACCCTCAAGTGTTGTGCGTGCTCCTCCTGGCTACGTGAGTACACCAGAATATCGTCAATAAACACGATCACAAATGAATGCAGATACGGCCGAAATACACTGTTCATCAAGTGCATGAACGCGACTGGGGCATTAGTCAACCCAAATGACATAAGCAGAAACTTATAGTGCCATATCTCATCCTGAAAGCCGTCTTCATAATGTCTGAATCCCTAATCTTCAGCTGGTGATAGCCTGATCAGAGATCAATCTTAGAGAATACCTTTGCTCCCTGAAGCTGATCAAAAAAATCCTCAATACGGGGTAGTGGGTACTTGTTCTTCACTGCCACCTTGTTCAACTGTCTATAATCAATGCATATCCTCATTGTGTCATCCTTCTTCTTTACAAATAAGACCGGTGCACCCCACGGTGACACACTCGGGCGAATGAACCTCTTTTCTAGGAGTTCCTGAAGCTGCTCTTTCAATTCCTTTAACTCTGCTGGTGCCATACGATAGGGAGGAATAGAGATGGGCTGAGTGCCCGACACCAGATCAATACCGAAATTAATGTCCCTGTCCGGCGGCATGCCCGACAGGTCTGCTGCAAACACATCTAGAAACTCTCTCACAACGGGCACAGAATCAATACTAGGAGTCTCAGCTTCAACATCTCTCACAAATGCTAAATGTGATAGACATCCTTTCCCAACCATCCGATGTGCCTTTAAGAAGGAAATCACCCTGCTAGGAACATAATCGATCGAACCTCGCCACTTAATCCTCGGAATACCCAGAATAGCCAATGTAACTGTCTTGGCATGACAGTCCAGAATAGCATGGTACGGAGATAGCCAATCCATACCCAAAATCACATCAAAGTCTATCATACCCAACAACAATAAATCAACTCGGGTCTCCAAACCCCCAATAGTAACATGACAAGATCGATATCTGTGATCCACAATAATATTATCGCCCACCGGGGTAGATACATGCACAGGTAAGGCAAGACAACCAAGGGTCGTACCCAAATAATGAGCAAAATATGAAGATACATAGGAATAGGTAGATCCGGGATCAAATAAGACATAAGCATCCCTGTGGCAGACTGAGATAATACCTGTGATGACGGCATCTGATGCAATGGCGCCCTTCCTATCTGGAAGAGCATAAAATCGAGCCTGACCACCGCCAGTCCGGTCATCACCCGTGGGGCGACCTCTAGCTACCTGGCCCCCACTCCTAGCTGACTGGGTGGGCACTGAAGAAACAGGAGCAAAAGATGAGGGCTGATCCCTCTACTGGGACTGTCTACCATGGAGCTGAGGACACTGCCTCCTCATATGAGCCAACTCACCACACTCGTAGCAATGACCTGGAGCTGGAGAAGGGGACTGAAGGGAACCCCTCGCTGCAGAGGAAACCTGGGCTGAAGAAGCAGGAGTAGTACTCTGAGCTGGAAGGGCGCTAAGTGAAGACTGGCCCTGCTGATAACACTGGTGACCACGACCTGAAGAAGCCCCACTGGACTCTGTGCGACCTGACTGAGGAGGTCTGAAGGAACGACCTCTGCTGTGCTGAAACTGGCCCCTAGACGGAGCACCGCCGAAGCTACCTGAACCTCGAGGCCTCTTGGCCTCCCTCTCCTCATGCTCCCAACGACGATCTGTCTCAATCTGATGAGCCATATCAACTACCTCCTCAAACGAGGCGGCCACAATCCTCTCTCTAGTCATCAAAATATGAATGGGATAGTTGAGGCCATCCACGAACTTCCTAATCTTCTCCCAATCAGTCGGGATCATCCAAGTAGCATGCCAAGCTAGTTGCGTAAACCTCAACTCATACTGGGTCACTGTCATGTCCCCCTGAACCAACCACTCAAACTGATGACATAGCTCCTCCCTGCGAGACTGCGGTACATACTTTTTCAGAAAGAGAGGGGAGAACTGCTGCCAAGTAAGGGGCGCTGCTCCAACAGGCCTACGCTTCTCAAACTCCTTCCACCAAGTAAATGCAGGCCCTGAGAACTGGAAAGTAGTAAAAGCTACTCCACTCGACTCCAATATCCCTGCAGTGCGAAGCATATGCTGACACTTGTCCAGAAATCCCCGGGCATCCTCGCCCTCTGTACCACTGAATGTCGGGGAGCCTCCCAAACCTCTCCAGTCTCGTCATCTGGCATAGCCAGAACCACAAAATCCGGAGCTGGTGCGACTGGCGCAACTGGTGCAACTGGGGAAACTGGTGCAACTGGGGCAGCTGGTGCAACTGGGGCAGCTCTCGGTGTCTGAAATTCCTGGACACCCTGCTCGAGTGTGCGAGCAGCGGGGGTCTGCTGACCACCCCCAGTCAGAGAAGTAGTGGCTGCAGTAGTGGCTGATACGACCTAAACCAGTCCAGTGCAGGCAGATAAGATTTGAGCGAAAGCCTCCTGAAGACCAGGAATCACGATGGGCACTGCCGGTGCCTGAACAAGTGCTGCTGGAGCATCTACAGGTGGAGGCTGGTCCTGAACCTGGGCAGCTGGTGGGTCTGCAGGTGCTGCCCTCACTGGTCCGCCTCGACCACGATCGTGACCACGGCCCCTAGCGGGTGCCAAAGGTGGTCATCCGCCACGTCCGGTAGCATAGGTTCTTACCATTTGCGAGAGAACAAAATGCAGAAATTTAGTTCTCGGACCAACAAAGTCGTACGACAAGAGTTTCAAGAAAGGGAAGTATTTCCTAAAGGTTTCGTAGCCTCCCGAGGATAGATATGGACGTCTATGTAACGATCTGCGAGACTCTACTAACCGGCTCATGACTCGTGAGGCCTAGTAACCTAGGATCTGATACCAACTTGTCACGACCCTAATCATGGTCGTAATGCGCACAACCATATAGCTAGGCTAGCCTGACCAATTATCACTCACGAACCCAACCTGATAACTCCTTACCGACAATTTAAGGGAATTTAACAGTTTAAAAATAATAAGACGATATTTATAATAAAAATAATACAGAACAGACTAAAATAACCGACGAAACACTCCCAACAGAATCTGGGGTCACAAGTCTAGAGCCTCTAAACAACGGAGTAACAAATATCTGAAAATACATAAGTCTGGAATGCGAAAATAAAACTGAATAAAATGGGAGAAGTCAGGTCCTGCGAACGTCAGGAAGCTACCTTGACAACTCTGATAAAACTCTGGTAGACAGCAACTGCTTAGCTAAGTCTCTGGAACACCTGAATCTGCACACATGGTGCAGGGATTAAAGTGAGTACTTCCAACTGAGTGGTAATAGACATATATAATGGCTGAAAGTAAGAAATCCCGAAATACCACAATGTAAAGCTGAAACTATCCTCTTAGAACATTTAACAATAAGCAACAATAAATCAATGACAGACAGATATCAATGTATGAATGCAATGCAATGCACATGACCGTTGCGGCGTACAGCCCGGTCCATTGGGTACCCACGCTCACTATAGGGGTTCAGTCTCCGGAGGGGCTCCTACAGCCCAAGCACAATGACATAGTAGCATTCACTGCGGCGTGCAGCCCGGTCCACAATCAGTCAAAATATATATATGCAAGCAAGCCACAGGGCACAATCAATTACCATTTTCGATTCCATTTAACAGGTATTATAGTTTAAGTGATTAAAGCCTTAGAAGATTTCTACTCATTTTTTTTGACAATATCTAACTCAGGACTGATATCATGGGAACATGCTCAATATCATGGAAGCAGTGATAATAACCCCTAAGGGATCCAAATAGTTGGCTCGCAGCCCGAATATTCTCATAACAATCCAAGTAAGATGTTTACTAGTCAATTTCTAGGCATATAACACAGTATAGACATTTCTCGGATGGACTAAGCCATAGTCCTGTCCACAAATGACCCCGTACGTGTCACGCCTCAATACAACATCACAATGTGAGATACCGGGGTTTCAAACCCTCAGGTCATCATCTACAGCTATTACTCACCTCAAACCGACCGTAGACTAGTCTGCAATGCCCTTACCTCTTGAATCAACCTCCTCGTGCGTCAAATATAGTCAAAACCACAATGAATACATTACTATATGCTAAAGAAACATAACCCAATCGAAATTACTCGACAAATACTAAAAATCACGATGTTGGCAAAACCTGAGCCCCGGTCCCACTTCTCGAAAAATTCCACAATTTACATCACTGGATCTCGTCTCGCTACGAGTTCGTACATATAAATTTTATCAAAATCGGAGTTCAAATGCTCCTTCAAAATCCAATTTCTCATTAAGAAAACACTCTTCATATCTACCAAAAAGCTCTTGAGGCGGAGTAAAAATGGTGGAAAAGTGATATGGGTCGCGGATGAAATAACACTTAAAACCATTCTGCCCAGATGTAATTCCTTTTATGCGAACGCGAGGGTCCACTCGCGTTCGCGATGAACAAACTTCCACTGACCGTTTTTAATTCTACGCGAATGCGTGGAATCCTTCCGCGAACGTGATGGCCAACCTCACAGGCCTACGCGAACGCGTTCCCCTTCACGCGAACGCGAACAACCCAATTCCATAACTACGCGAACGCGGCCATACCTACACGAATGCGAAGGCTAATTTCCAAGCCCCTCCAATTTACTCTTCGCGTTCGCGTTACACCCCACGCGAACGCACTGAAGAAACTTCCTGCAACACACAGCTGAAAAAACCAGCAGTCCTCAAAGTCCAAAAATAGCCCAAATAACCATCCGAAATCACCCCGAGGCCCCCGGGACCTCAACCAAAAACACTAACATATCCTATAACATTATTCAAACCTCTTCCAATCCTCAAAACATGTCAAACAACGCTAAAACCATCAAATCGTGACGGATTCAATCCTAAGTTAAACTAAAACTTTCAAAATTCTCATTCAATCAAAAACCCGACCAAACGACGTCCGAATGACCTGAAAATTTGCAGACATATCCAAAATCACCTAACGAAGCTACTGCAACTCTCGGAATTCCATTCCGACCCTCGGATCAAAATCTCACCTACCCACCAGAATTCGCCAAAATTTAAACTTAGCCAATTCAAGCCTAATTCTATACCGGACCTTCAAATTCAATTCCGATTGCGCTCCTAAGTCACAAATCATCACCCGAAACTAGTCGAATCATCTGAAATCCATTCGGAGCCCTCTAACTCATAAGTAAACATCCGATTGACTTTTCCAAACTAAATTTCTTTTAAAGAGACTAATTGTCTCATTTCTAACCGAACTCTATCTGAATTACTTCAAATTCACCAACCACCTATAATGAAACATATAGAAGCATAAAACGGGGAAAACGGGGTCGTAACTCACGTGACGACGGGCCGGATAATCACAGCTTATGCGGTTTTCACTTTACTCCCCCAGGTGCCGCTTTTGCGACTAAAAGCCTGCTTATGCGGTTTCCTCTTAACCGCTTCTGCAATGAATTGTCCGCTTATGCGGACCCGCTTTTGCGAAAGGACTTCCGCTCCTGCAAAAATGCCAGGCCCCCTCGAGGACCGCTTCTGTGACACCATAGCCGCATCTGCAAAACCGCTTATGCGGCTCCTTTTCCGCGGATGTGGATATACCAGAAGCCAAATACACCAGACCTGCAACAAATATCCAACTTTACCATTTAACCATCCAAAATCAAACCGAGGCCCCCGGGACCTCAACTAAAAGCACAGACATGATCTAATACCCTATCCAAACTTGCTCGATTCATCAAAACACTATCGTTAACATCAAAATCCTCAATTTTCATCAAATCAAAGCCTAAGTTCTTCAAGAACTTCTGAAATGCACTTTCGATCAAAAACCCAACCAAACGATGTCCGAATGACCTAAAAATTTGCAGACATATCAAAAATTACCTAACAAAGCTACTGCAACTCTCAGAATTCCATTTCGACGCTCGGATCAAAATCTCACCTATCAACCGGAATTCGCCAAAATTCCGACTTCGCCAACTGAAGCCTAATTCTACACCGGAACTCCAAATTAAATTCTGATTTCCCTCCTAAGTCACAAATCATCCCCCGAAGCTAACCACATCGGAATTCACATCCGAGCCTTCTAACTATATAGTCAACTTCTGATTGACTTTTCCAAAACAAGCTTCATTCTAAGAGGCTAAGTGCCTCATTTTCAACTAAAACCAATTCAATTCGATTCGATTCATTCAAATACTGATATTGAAGCATAGAACAACATAATATGGGGAAAATAGGGTGGTAACTCACGTGACAATGGGCCGGGTCGTCACAAGGTATTATGACCCGTGTGTATGGTGGGGATTAAAATTCAGGAGTTCAGAGTTAAATTTAAATGAAAATTCTCATTTCAGAAGCCTTAAGTTGGGAAAAATGGCTAAGATTGGAATTTTGGGTAAATGACCTCGGAATCAAGATCTGAAGGTTCTAGCAGGTTCGTATAATGATTTTGGACTTGGGTGTATGCCCGGATTGGGTTTTGGATAGCCCGGGAGCATTTTGGCGTCTATTGTGTAAGTTAGCATTTTGGAAGAAATTTTATAAGTTTGGTTTGAAGTGCATTTCAGTATTATCAATGTCTGTTTGGGATTTTGAGACTGTGAGTAGCTCCGTATGGTGATTCTGGAGTTGGGAGCGCGATCAGAAGTGAATTCGGAGTTTCGTAGGTCATTTTGAAGCCATTTGGCTAAAGATAGAAATTTGAAGGTTTTTGAGAAATTTGACTGGTGCTTGACTTTTTGATATCGAGGTTGGAATTCGATTCCGGAAGTTGTAGTAACTCCGTAATTTCAAATATGACTTGTATGCAAAATTTGGGGTCAATCGGACGTGATTTGATAGGTTTTGGCATCGAAAGTTGAAGTTTGAAATTCTAAAGTTCTTAAAGCTTGAATTGGAAGTTGATTCATGTTTTGAGTGTTGTTTGACGTGATTTGAGACCTTGAGAAAGTCTGTGATGTGTTTCGGGACTGGAAAGTACGTTTGGTTGGGGTCTCGAGTGGCTAACGGATTGAATCCGGAGTTTGAAGAAGTGTTGAAGCTGCTGCTTCTGGTATTTCTGCTTCTGTGGAAAAGGGGACCGCAGAAGCGGTTTTGGTTGGAGCTGCGGGATCCGCAGATGCGGTTGGGTTTCTGCAGAAGTGGACCACGCCTGCGATATGGAGAACCACAGAAGCGAAAGTCTTGGACGTGGGTGGAAGCCGTAGAAACGGGATCGCGGAAGCGGACATGGTTCCGCAGCAGCGAAAATTGCTAGGAAGTAGGCTTGTTTTAAAATCGTGATTCGGAGTTCATTTCTCTCATTTTTCATGGCTTGGGGCGAATGTTGGAGAGCTTCAAAGAGGGATTTTCATCTGCTATGCTAAGGTAAGTGATTCTCACCCACTTTTGAGTTAAATTCATCGATTATGTATGGATTTAAGCATGAAAATTAGTGTAAAATTGAGGTTTTGGAGGAAAACCTAGAAAATTATATTCTTGGAATCTAGCCACGATTTTGGGCATGGAATTTAGAGAAAATTATATACTTGAGTTCCTAAGGTCATGGGTAACCTTTATCTTCGAGAAATTTTGAAATCCGGGCACGTGGGCATGAGGGCATTTTGGTCATTTCACTAAGAGGAGTTGGGAATTTGTCTAATTTTAATTGTTGACAAGTACTTGAGCATGTTCTCATTAGTTTCGTTAATTGGCTAGTTTTGGTGCATTGTGCGTCGGTTCAAGCCTTTGGAAGAATGTAGAATGCCGGTTATGAGTCTTCGGAGCGAGGTGAGTCTCCTTTCTAAATCTTGTGAGGGGGAATTTACCCCATAGGTGAAGTAATTGATTATGTGCTCCTATTTGTGGGGGCTACGTATGCACGAGGTGACGAGAGTCAGCGCGTAACTACTATTATGCTATTGTCCGGGTAGTTAGGACCCAAAAACATGTTGTACGTGGATTAATTGTGAACCCATTGGTAGCTTGAATTGCTTAACTCATATCGAATTAGTAAGTGAATTTCTAAAAGGATTAAAATTTATTTCTTAAATTTTTAAAGGATAATTGGTTTTATTTGAATAAATATTCCCCGATAAGTTCTTATTTGACTGATTGAGCTTGTATTCTTATGTGTACCTGTGTCGCATGCATGATTCGCGAGCAGGGTATGTGTTTATTTTTGAAACAGGCCGAACGCCTCGGCAGATTAAATAGATGCATCTATGGTAGGGGCCGCTCGACCCTCGGCAGTGCACAATTGACATTCCTATTGGAGCGGGCCGTCGACCTCGGCATGATTTGCGCATATTTGTGTTGTTGTCTTGAACTTAATTAAGTTATTATTGCTTTTTTGTGGCTTAAAAATATTTGGATTATATTCAAAAGAAATTCTGGAAATTTCCTATGAAAAAAATATGTGTTTACTTGTTTCCTATATCTAGATTAAAATCATGTTTATAAAATAAACTCATTGTTTAATATATTAAGGATGAATAATTATTGGACCATTAGAGAGTGTCAAAGTTGACCATCTCGTCTCTACTACTTCGGGATTAGGCGGGATACTCACTGAGTACATGTGGATTACGTACTCATACTACACTTCTGTGCATTTTTGTTGCACAGGTATATATACCTCTAGAAGCCTATTGGGCGCATCAACATGGATGGCGCTAGGACTAGGTGAGCTGCATTGTTCGAGGCGACCCGCAACTAGTGTAGTTCCTTTAAGCATTTTGTATCTTATTCCATGTCCACTGTATTTCGGACAGGTGTTGTATTTTATTTTCCTTATCGATAGTTGCCCATGCACTTGTGACACCGGGTTTCTGGGATGGTTTTCGAACGATTGTACTAATTGTTATTATTAAATTTGAATTCAAGTAGTGAACTTTTATTTATGAAAAATAGAAAGAAAAACCTTAGATTTTCAAAAGTATTAAAAGAGGATTTAATTAATAATTTTGTTGGCTTGCCTGACAGAGGTGTCCGGCGCCACCACGACCCTTAGTGAATGTTGGGTCGTGACAGAAGTGATAATAATTAATTAAAACTAATATTCCAGCACAATATAGAAATATAACTAAAAAGTTTCAGGTCAAGCATGTAGTAAAATTGAGATTAATATTATAATAATATTGAGTTTCATCAACTATCCCAATGAAAGAGATAACTCCATTATGGAGTATTTAAATCTCACAAAGAAAGAAATTCTTAAAATACTACCAATACTCTAAGAAAATCCAAAAGACTACAAGATAAAGTTAAATATACAAAGAAAGAAGCAAAGACCAAAACTAGAGAAAAGTTATTAATTAAGCATGTATGATCTTCATCCCTTCAACACAAATAATACATCTTTTTTATAGAAATCAAATCTCATAAAGTGTCACGATGCCTCGTGGTTCTTTTTCCATGATGCGTCGTGCTTCTATTGCCATGATGCGTCGTGATCTCTTTTTATTCCTTTATTTGCTTTATCATGATATTNAAATATATATATATATATATATATATATATATATATTATTTAAAATAATTTATTTTTCAATATAAAATATATGAATATTTTATAGTCATCAAACTCCCCACACTTCAATCCTTGCTCGTCCTCGAGGCAGTAATTTTATTAATAATTGTTGTTTCTTTTAGAGTAGAAAAGTAAAAAAAAAAAATTTCACATAAAATTCAAAACCTATAAGTTTTTCAAGTTACCAAATCTATACCTTGTTTCTGCTTCTGCTTTTGTTTGCCAAAAACTTTTAACTACTCTTTTGATGAACCTTTTGAGATTGATAACATTATGATTACAATTTCGAGTTTCTCAAATTTTGTCCATAAGCTTGCCCTTCATGTCAGTCTCCACTAATGTAGAACAACACTAATTTCTAAAATTATTTTAGGACTTTTTCAAGCTTGTAATGATAGGCTTAATGCTGGTAAGGTAAAAGGATATATTTGTAGTGACTTTGTTCTATCCAGCTTTATTATGAGTGCCGATTATTTTACCAAAGTAACTATGTATAACTCAACACAAAGAAAATAACTCTAGAGATTGGGCTAAAGGTCCCAGTCTCCAATTCCATAATTAATACCACTTAAGTCATCATTTCTCTCAATAGTGTCACGACCCAAACTCCACTACAGATCGTGGTGGCGCCGGACACCTCTGTCAGACAAGCCAATCAAATTACTTGTTAAAGTTCTCATTTTAACAATCTTAAAAATTAAGCTTTTCCTTCAATATTTATAAATAAAAAGAAAGATAACTGCTTCAATTCGAATTAAATAATAATCAATTGATACAAAATATTTCAAAATCATCCCAGAACCCGGTGTCACACGTGCATGAGCATTTGTTAAGACATAAATAAAATGCGACATCCGTCCGGAATACAGTGGACAGAAAGTAAATATATTATGCTGGAAAGTTACTATACTAGCTGCGGGCTGCCTTGAACAATGTAACTCATCTAGTCCCAGAATCATTCGTGCTACTATGCCCAATAAGCCACTAACAATACATGAACCTGTGCAACAAAAATATACAAAAGTGTAGTATGAGTACAAAATCAACGTGTACTCAATGAGTATCCCGTCTAGTGGTCTAGTAATGATTTCAATAATACATTAAATCGTGAATTTCTATAAACATGATTTTTAATCCAATAGAAGGAAACGAGTAAACTATTAATTCGCTTATAGGAAATTTCCAAAATTTTATTTTCATTATTTATCCAAATATTTTCAAGCCATGAAGAGGCAATAACAACTTTAATAAGTTCAAGACAACAATACTAGCATGCACAAATAATCACCATGGGATGTATGGCCCAATCCAACATAAAAGTAAATTGTGCACTACCGAGGGTCGCACGGCTCGAACTATAGATGCATCTATTATCCCGCTCGCATACTATCCATGCGACGCGGTCAACATAAAATAATAAATCACCCTGCTCGTGAATCATTCAGGTGACGCAGGTACACATAAAAATACATGCTCAAATAGCCAATTAAGAATTTACTGAGAATAATTATTCAAATAAAAACCACTTTTTCTTTTAACAATTTAAGAAAATAAGTCAAATCCTTTTGAAAGGGATTTATTAATTCTGTAAGGCACCGTAAAAAAATTTTGTGCTTAAAACTTAGTAGCTCGTAGTGTCAAGAACCAAATATATGTTAGGAATGTGTAAGATCCGCCGCGGTTCAGACCCTTTTTACCAATTTTGCACTTAAAAATCAAGAATCAAAATTTTCCAAAAAATTTCCATTATGCGGTTGCAGATCAGGTATGTGGACCGCATTTCTGCCGTAGAGTTTATCAGTGAGTTAGTCGAAATTGATATTGAAAATACGGTCCATTATGCGATCGCATAATCCATATGCGGACTGCGTAACCATTGCAGAAATTCCTCAAGGAATTGTGAAGGTCAATTCTGCGGTGCATTATGCGACTGCAGAACAGAAATGCGGACCGCATTTCTGTTGCAAACCTAGGCAGAGAAGTCAGATTTTAGGAGCACTTCTGCGGTCCATTATGCGGACCGCATTTCCACTCTGCGATCGCAGAGTGCGACCGCAGACCCGACTCGGCTCCAAATTTTCTAATTTTTCAATCCGGTCTCTTCTTCAATAAAACACCCCAAACACTTCATTTTACACATTTTCTGGATAAAACTAGAGAGAAGGAAGAGAGGGTTCTTGAGAGAGAAAGTCTCATCCTCTTAAATTGATTTTCCAAAGTCATCCAAGCCCGGAAAATTCCAACTGCTTGTCTTCATCTCCACCCTTGCAGGTAGAATCCCCAATCCTTTTTCATTGATTTTAATCTTTTAAATAAAAGGGGGAATTCTCATGAACTGATCCTTGAAAATGGAAGTTTAAATACACATGCATGTTCTTTAAAACCTAAAATCTAGTAAGAGTAATTGGGTGGGGATAAATAATTATGTAAGGGAGGGTTGATAACCTAAATACGTTCGAGTAGTGATTGTGAACTTTGATTCTTAGAAACATGTATTAATCTGTGCACTATATTGACGTTGCTAGATTTTTGGTGAATTGGAAGTAGGAATTAGAAAGGAATTCAGCTTCACGTATGTATGGCTCACCTTAACTTTGTAAAATCGCCTTGTTTGGTGTTCGAATACTTGGTATGTGATATTTCCATGAATTAGTTGTGAAGTTAAACTCTTGTGAACAGGATGTGTTTACTTGTGTGAACTATTTGTGAAGTCATGTAAATATTGTGCCTTATACGTTGATTGGGTAAGACATCCAATATGATTGTGCAAGTAAATGTCAATAAACTAAGTTGTGATTGCGAATGTGTTATGCGGCAAGGACTGTGGAACAAATGATAGAGAGGAATCATAATTGGTGCAATTGAAATAACCGTGATAACATCCTTATGGATAGTCGTGGAAAACTATTGTTGTGATCTAAATGGTATAACGGGATGTTGAAAAAGATAAAAATGGTATGGATAGTCACCGAAACCTTTTGTGAGTTGTGTTGCTATTGTTATTGGGAATTGTGGTTGTTGTTCCTAAAACTTGTTGTGGTTATCCCTGTAAATTATTATTGTTGTTGTTCTTGTGAATTGTTGTTGTGGTTGTGTTATTTGCGAACTGTGACTTGTTCTGTGGGATCGGGTTGCGAGCCGCAACACAAAGTAATAAGCTGTGGGTTGTGGTGATAAGGGTGGTTGAGGTAATAAGGGTGGCCGAGGTAATAAGGGTGGAAAGTGATCGATATCAATATTGAAATAAAATATGAGAACATTGTGAAATTGAAAATGTGGAAATGATGATGGGGAAAGGAGAGTTTGTTAACTTGTTTGCCTTGATTGTCTTCCTTGTGTACTCAATTGTTGCTTCCTTCTATTGTTTATTACTTGTTTATGGCTTGAGGTTATTCAAGGTAAGGTTTGTTATACATACCAGTATAATTCAAATGTACTGACGTCCCTTTTGCCGGGGCACTCGTATTATGATTGTAGGTGGATCCATAGCAGGTACTCCAGTCCACCGACTGTGACGACCCGGCCCGTCGTCACGTGAGTTACCACCCCGTTTCCCCCTTATTGTGTTGCTTCATGTTTCAATATCGGTATTAGAGTTGATCGGGAGTAATCGAGATGGTTTTAGTTGAAAACGAGGCACATAGCCTCTTAGAAGGAAGTTTGTTTAGAAAAGTCAACTGGAAGTTGACTATGTGGTTAGAGGGATCGGATGTGATTTCCGGTGGTTTGGTTAGCTTCGGGGGATGATTTGTGACTTAGGAGAGCGATCGGAATTGAATTTGGAGGTCCGGTGTAGAAATAGGATTGAATTGGCGAAGTTGGAATTTTGGCGAAATCCGGTTGATCAGTGAGATTTTGATTCGGGAGTCGGAATGGAATTACGAGAGTTGCAGTAGCTTTGTTAGGAGATTTTGGATGTGTCTACAAATTTTCAGGTCATTCGGATGTCGTTTGGTTGGGTTTTTGATCGAATGTGAGATTCGGAAGCTTTAGTTGAATTTAGGCTTGAATCCGTCGTGATTTGGTGATTTTTGTGTTAAGAGTTGTGTTTTTATGATTGGAACAAGTTTGTATGATGTTTTGGAGTGGGTTGGTGTTTTTGGTTGGGGTCCCGGGGGCCTCGGGATGGTTTCGGATGATGAATCGGGAGTTTAGATGCTTGGAAATGCAGCAGATGTTAAGGCTTCTGTTGTTTCCGCATCTGCTGTTGAAGAGCCGCTTAAGCGGTCCTGCAGATGCGGTTGAGTGATCGCAAAAGCGGCCCGTTGAGGCCTGGGCATTTTCCGCAAAAGCGGAGTATTTTTCCGCAAAAGCGGACTCCGGAAAAGCGGTTGGCGACCGCAGAAGCGGTCCTGGGTTATTGTTGAGACCACAGAAGCGGTCCTCTGATTGCAAAGGCGGCTACCGCAGAAGCGGTCTGTTGGAATTTATGTGAAACTGCAGAAGCGATCAGGAATCTACAGAAGCGGTCCCGCAGAAGCGGTAGCGGGACCGCAGAAGCGAAAATGTCAGAGGGTTTAATGAAGTCAATCTATTCGAATTTCAGAAGTGTAAAACCATTTTGGGGTGCGAACTAAGGCGATTTTTGGGCAATTTTGATAAGGCTTCGAAGGAGAATCATCAGGTATGGATATTTGGACTTGGATTATGATATTATAGTGTAAAAACATGAATTAATCACTGAAAATTGAAGGAATCAAAGGGTAAAAATGGAGGTTTTTGCTTGAAGCCTAAGAAAGAGTAAAGTGATGATTTGAGGGGGCCAATGGACTCTGATTCTTGCGTATTTTATATGTACGGACTCGTGGCAAGACGAGGATTCCGGAAATATGAATTTCGTAATTTTTCGAGAAGTGGGCCCGGGGCTCGGGTTTTGCCAACTTCGGGTTTTGGGGTGTTTTTTCGAGTTCTTTCAATTGGGTTATGTCTCATTAGCTTATTGTAACCTATTCCTTGTGGTTTTGGTCAGATTCTACACTCGAGGAGTTCGATTCGCGAGGAAAGCGCAAGGCGAGCTAGGATTTTTTCCGGTTTGAGGTGAGTAATAGTTATGAATGATATACTGAGGGTTTGAAACCCCGTATTTGCACTATACGGTGCTATGTTGAGATGAAATGCGCGCTGCGTGATGAGCGTGGAGATATTGTGGCTGGGGATTCAGACTTGGTCTATCCCGATTGATGGCTTGCTATACTTTTGACTGAGACTGAGCTTATATCCGTACATTTTGGGCTAGTTGCCATGTTTGGGGCCTTATGCCGATCTGTAGAACCCTTAGGGGAGTCCGTTGAGCTAATTGACCACATTTTACCTATTGAACACGTACTTTCAGTCATATCCTTAATTGTAAAACATAATATGAACCGGTATTAGCAAATTGCACTCTAAATGAGAAATACCTAAGGTTGAATAACTGTCTTAGCTGAGTGGGCCCGTGAGGCCAAGTCTATATCGACTGAGAGGGGTCAAGGACCCCATAGTGAGGTATTTGATATATACTGGATCGGGCTGCACGCCGCAGCAGTATATACATATACATGTATTAGATCGGACTGCACGCCGCAGTGATATATATATATATGGATCGAACTGCACGCCGCAGTATTATAGTGCTTGGGCTGAAGGAGCCCCTCTGGAGTCTGCACACACCCCCAGTGAGCGCAGTTTACTACTATATTGGATCAGGCTGCACGCTGCAGCATTATATATATATATATATTATTGGATCGGGCTGCACGCCGCAGCATTATATATATATTATTGGATCGGGCTGCACGCCGCAGCACTATATATACTCTATCGGATCGTGTTGCACGCCGCAGCAGTGTTGGAATCTGTGGACAGTAGGAGACTGGTACTGGATTTTTCCCCTTATTGAAACGCTCCTACCCGTACTGTTATTTATAGAACTGCATAGTGTTCTTACAGGTTTTCTTTCCTTCAGTTATTATTTATTGCTGTTACTCACTGAGTTGGAGTACTCACTCTACTCCCTGCACCTTGTGTGCAGATACAGGGATCCAGGAGGCTAGTTGATATCTTGTTGCTGCTCAGTTTAGTCTCGGAGTTATCGAGGTAGCTGCTGGTGTCCGCAGGACCCGATCTCTCCTTTTGATATTTCCTTTACTCCTGCATTAGACTTGACAAGTATAGGATATTATTCCGTTGTATTTAGAGGCTCAGACTTGTGATGCCAGAACCTTATGGGTTGTTATTTCGATTATTTTGTTTTCCGCACTCACTTTATTATTATTATGAAAACGAGAGTTTATGCTTAAATTGGAAATTTTGGATTAATAATTGGAATGAAAATGTGGAATGGTTAGGCTTGCCTAACAAGGTGTTGGGTGCCATCACGACCAGGGTTTGGGTCGTGACAAGTTGGTATCAGAGCCTAGGTTATCAGGTCTCGCGAGTCATGAGCCGATTTAGTAGAATCTCGCGAATCGGTACAGAGACGTCAGTACTTATCCTCGGGAGGCTGCAGAACCTTTAAGAAAACTTCAAATTCTTGAAATTCTTGTCGTGCGACTTTGTTGATCCGAACTAAACTTCTGTATTCTATTCTCTCGCAAATGGCGAGAACACGTACTACCGGACGTGGCGGACGACCACCGTTGCCTCCCATTAGAGGCCGTGGACGCGGCCGTGGTCGGAGTCCAGGCAGAGCAGCAGGGGCAGTACCAGTTGACCCACCAGTTGCCCCCACTTTGGATCAGCCTCCAGCTGTAGAGGTTCCAGCAGCACCTGCTCAGGCACCAGCTGTGCCTATCGTGATTCCGGGTCTTCAGGAGGCCCTAACTCAGATTTTGATAGTTTGCACTGGCCCGGCTCAGGTAGTCTCGGCCTCTACTGCCACAGCTACATCTCAAACCGGGGGTGGTCATCAGACCCCCACAGCTCGCACTCCGGAGCAGGTAGTGCAGGGTCTACAAACACCAGAGGCGCCACCAGTTCAGCAGGTTGCCCCAGTCCAGCCAGTGGCCCCAGTTCAACCGGTTTTTCCGGTTCAGGGTGATAGGGTCCCAGTGATGCCAGACGACAAGCAGCGTCATCTTGAGAGGTTTAGCAGGCTTTCACCTCCTACTTTCAGTGGTATTCCGGGCGAGGACACCCGGGGTTTTCTCGACAAGTGTCGACGTATGCTCCGTATAGCATGGATCCTAGAGTTGAGTGGGGTATCATTTACTACTTTTCAGTTCTAGGGAGCAGCCTTCACATGGTGGGAGGCATATGAGCGCCGTAGGCCGGCAGGTGCGGCACCATTGACATTGCTCCACTATCTTTCTGGAGAAGTGGATACCACGGTCGCAGAAGGAGGAGCTACGTAGGCAGTTTGAGTGGCTTCGCCAGGGGGATATGTCTGTGACGCAGTATGAGGTGAGATTCTCAGAGTTAGCTCGCTATGCTTCTTGGATGGTTCCTACTGATCAGGAGAGGATCAGGCGATTTGTGGACAGACTTATTTATCCTATCCGTATTTTGATGACTCGAGAGAGGGTCCTGAGTCATACCTTTGAGGATGCAGTGGATATTGCATGCGACATTAAGGAAGATCGCCGTCGGGAGCGTGAGGAGAGGGAGGCCAAGAGGCCTCGAGGACCAGGTAGCTTCAGTGGTGCTTAGTCTAGAGGCCAGGGTCAGCAGAGCTGAGGTCGATCTTTTAGGCCTCCACAGCCCGCTCGCTCAGAGTACCGTGGGTCATCTTCTGGTCGGGGTTATCAGGGCTCTCATCAGAGTCAGCCATCTCTCAGTGCACTTCCAGCGTAGAGTTCGTCTCAGGCTCTATCTGCTCAGGGTTCATCCCGGCCGAGTTCATCAGCTAGCCACTCTGGCGCAAGGGGTTCCCTTCAGTCCCAGCCCCCAGCACCCGGGAGTTTCTATGAGTGTGGGGAGTTCGGGCACATACGGAGGGAGTGTCCCCACCGTGCATCCAGTTCATCTTAGCAGAGGGGCCAGCCCTCATCTTCTGGCCCAGTATCTTCAGCACCCGCCCCGCCAGCTAGGGGTGAGGGTCATGCAGCTAGGGGTCGCCCAGAGGGTGAGGCCGATCGGGTGGTGGTCAGGCTCGATTCTATGCTTTTCAGGGCCGTTCAGATGTTGTTGCTTCGGATGCTGTTATCACAGGTACTATTTTAGTCTGCCATAGGGATGCCTCAGTTTTATTTGATCCTAGCTCCACATATTCCTATGTATCTTCATACTTTGCTCATCATTTGGGGACGACCCGAGGGTGTCTTGCATTACCTGTGCACGTATCTACCCCGGTGGGCGATACTATCATTGTGGACCATGTATATCGGTCCTGTCTTGTTACTATTGGGGGTCTGGAGACCCGAGTTGACTTACTGCTATTGAGCATGGTTGATTTCGATGTTATTCTGGGCATGGATTGGCTATCTCCGTGCCATGCTATTCTAGACTGTCACGACAAGATAGTCACATTGGCTATGCCGGGCATTCCGAGGATCGAGTGGTGCGGTATGACTGATTATGTACCCAGTAGGGTAATTTCTTTCTTAAAGGCCCTGCGGATGGTTGGGAAGGGATGTTTATCATATTTGGTATTTGTGAGAGATGCTGGAGCTGAGACTCCCAGCCTTGATTCTGTTCTCGTTGTAAGGGATTTTCTGGATGTGTTCCCTTCGGACCTGCCGGGCATGCCGCCGGACAGGGATATTGATTTTGGTATTGAGTTGGTGTCGGGCACTCAGCCTATCTCTATTCCTCCTTATCGTATGGCACCAGCTGAGTTAAAGGAATTGAAGGAGCAGCTTCAGGAACTCCTAGATAAGGGGTTCATTCGCCCGAGTGTGTCACCGTGGGGTGCACCGGTCTTGTTTGTCAAGAAGAAAGATGGCTCAATGAGGATGTGTATTGATTACAGGCAGTTGAACAAGGTAACAGTGAAGAACAAGTATCCTCTACCGCGCATTGATGATTTGTTTGATCAGCTCCAGGGAGCGAAAGTATTCTCGAAGATTGATCTTCATACCGGCTATCACCAGCTGAAGATTAGGGACTCCGATATCATGAAGATAGCTTTCAGGACGAGATATGGGCATTATNTGGATTCCTTTGTGATTGTGTTTATTGATGACATCCTGGTGTACTCCCGTAGCCAGGAGGAGCATGCTCAGCATTTAAGAGTAGTATTGCAGCGTTTGAGGGAGGAGAAGCTTTATGCAAAGTTCTCCAAGTGTGAGTTCTGGCTTGAGTCTGTGGCTTTTCTGGGACACGTGGTGTCCAGTGATGGTATACAGGTGGATCCGAAGAAGATAGAGGCGGTGCAGAGCTGGCCTAGACCGACCTCAGCCACTGAGATCCGTAGTTTCCTTGAGTTGGCAGGATATTATCGCCGGTTTGTTCAGGGATTTTCTTTTATTGCGTCACCCTTGAATAAGTTGACTCAGAAGGGTGCTCCATTTGTGTGGTCCAAGGAATGTGAGGAGAGCTTCCAAAAGCTCAAGACAGCATTGACCACGACTCCAGTTTTGATATTGCCAGTAGCTTCAGGTTCTTATACTGTGTATTGTGATGCCTCGAGAGTTTGTATAGGATGTGTGCTGATGCAGGAGGGTAGAGTTATTGTATATGCTTCTCGTCAGTTGAAGCCCCATGAGAAGAACTACTCTGTGCACGATTTGGAGTTAGCAGCTATAGTTCATGCTCTGAAGATTTGGAGGCACTACTTATATGGTGTTTCTTGTGAGGTGTATACAAACCATCGCAGCCTTCAACATCTATTCAAACAGAAAGACCTTAATTCAAGACAGCGGAGGTGGCTTGAGTTGCTTAAGGATTATGATATCACCATATTGTATCATCCGGGGAAGGCTAATGTAGTGGCCGATGCTTTGAGCCGAAAGGTGGTTAGTATGGGCAGCCTGGCATATATTCTAGTTAGGGAGAGACCCTTTGCAGTTGATGTTCAGGCGTTGGACAATCGGTTAGTGAGATTGGATATTTCAGAGCCTAGCAGGGTGTTGGCTTGCGTCATTTCTCGGTCTTCCTTATATGATCGCATTCGTGAGCGCCAGTATGATGATCCACACTTACTTTTCCTTAAGGACAGAGTTCAGCATGATGATGCAAGGGATGTTACTGTTGATAGTGATGGTGTGTTGAGGATGCAGGGCCGGATTTGCGTGCCCGATGTAGATGGACTTCGAGAGTTGATACTAGAGGAGGCTCACAGCTCGCGGTACTCCATCCATCCGGGTGCTGCGAATATGTATCAGGACTTGAGACAACATTACTGGTGGAGGAGGATGAAAAAGGATATTTTGAGTTATGTAGTCCGATGTCTCAACTGTCAGCAGGTTAAGTACGAGCATCAGAGACCGGGCGGTGTTCTTCAGCGTATGGTTATTCCTGAGTGGAAATGGGAGTGGATTACTATGGATTTCGTGAGTGGTCTCCCTCGGACTTCGAGGAAGTTTGATTCAGTTTGGGTGATTGTTGATCGGCTAACCAAATCCGCGCACTTCATTGCAGTATGTACTACTTACTCATCGGAGCGGCTGGCAGGGATCTTTATTCGCGAGATTGTCAGGTTGCATGGAGTTCCAATGTCTATTATCTCGGATAGAGGTGCTCAGTTCACTTCTCAGTTCTGGAGGGCATTTCAGCGGGAGCTGGGTACGCAGGTAGAGTTGAGCACAGCATTCCACCCTCAGATGGACGGACAGTCTGAGCACACTATTCAGATTTTGGAGGATATGTTGCGTGCATGTGTTATTGATTTTGGAGGTTCATGGGATGAGTTTTTGCCGCTTGCAGAGTTTGCCTACAA
>MU700735.1:115615-130459 GCA_026770625.1 Nicotiana glauca | reverse complement strand
GTAATTTTTCATTTTCTTGTAATAAAATAAAGTAAAATAGTAAAAATTAGTTGAAATGGCGACATTAGGCCTAAAATAAATATTTACATGCTAAAATGGGTAAAATTTTGGGGAGGGTCAAAAATCACATGTTAATAGCTGCCCCTCTTTGACTGGAAATGCAAAGAGTTTTCAGACAAAGAATGGCTAGATAAGTTTTTGACTCGACCCTTATTTAAGGAGATCAAAAGAAAGAAGAAAGGAGAATGTAACCGAGCCCTGGTATCTAAGCTGCCTACATATCCTTGGCTATAAAGGAATCGGGCCACGTGTAGTTTAGAAATGAATAGGGTGATGGAGTGCCGAGGTTGAGAGCCGAGCGAGGTTCCGTCGAGGTTCCGGTCCGCTGTCCCGTTAATTACATCAAAATTAAATTTAAAAAAAAAAACTAACTAAGCCTATCAGCTACGAGTTACAAAATTCCTATCTATAAATATCTTGAAGCTTGATCTTGAGTTTTGGCTAGGTCTTGCTGCAGACTCCGATCTTGATGCTCGTTAGCTGTAGGTGCTGGCTCTTTCTTCAGCATTGTGTCAAAGAGGGACATGCAGAGCTTGTCACTTTAATCAAGTTTTGAGCAGTCCGCGTCTTTCTCTATTTCAAACAATTTGAGTTCACTTCTTTTTTGTTCTTTTATTCTTTTCCTTTATTCTGGATTGAGACTCATTCTTTCGGTTATCTCGAATCCTGTGCCTTGAGGTAAAACCTGTTCGGACACAAAACAAACAAATGAACGAAATTTTTATGCCCCAGTTTTCACTAGGAAAATTTCGTGAGTTATTTGCAACACAAATCTAAACTACCTTTTCATTGAAAGCAATAAAAATCAGGATTGTGTATCTTTGGGAATGACGCCTTAAATTGGGAGGATTACCAGGTTATGCTGGAAAATGATCGGGTTATGCTGGAAAAGAAAAAGGCCCTCGGGTTATGCCGGGGAGGTCTATGGGTTATGCCGGGATAAAAGAAAAAGGCTCCTTGGGTTATGCTAGGGAGGTCCACGGGTTATACTGGGATTGAAAGAAAAAGGCTCCTTGGGTTATGCCAGGGAGGTTTACGGGTTATGCCGAGATACAAGAGAAAGGTCGTTAGGTTATGTAAGTGAGGTCCACGGGTTATGCCGAGATAAAAGAAAAATGGTCCTTGGGTTATGCCAGGGAGGTCCACGGGTTATGTCGGGATTAAAAGAAAAAAGCTCCTTGGGTTATGCTAGGGAGGTCCACGGGTTATGCCGGAATTAAAAGAAAAAAGCTTCTTGGGTTATGCCAGGGAGGTCCACGGGTTATGCCGTGATTAAAAGAAAAAAGCTCCTTGGGTTATGTCAGGGAGGTCCATGGGTTATGCCAGGATTACAAGAAAAAGGCTCCTTGGGTTATGCTAGGGAGATCCACGGGTTATGCCGGGGTTAAAAGAAAAAGGTCCTTAGGTTATGCCATGGAAGGTCCACGGGTTATGCCGGGGTAAAAGAAAAAATCTCCTTGGGTTATGCCATGGAGGTCTACGGGTTATGTCAGGATTAAACGAAAAAAGGTCTTTGGGTTATGCCAGGTAGGTCCACGGGTTATGCCGAGATAAAAGAAAAAGGATCCCTGGGTTATGCCAGGGAGGTCCACGGGTTACGCCGTGAGAAAGGAAAAAGGTCCTCGAGTTATGCCGGGGATACCTAAGGAATTGGAGGCCCTATGCTACCATGATTTTGAATTTTCCTTCCTCCTTTTTTTAATTATTTTTTTTAGAAAAATGCAGGAAAGAATTTGGAGGAAACTTCCCTTTTGGTCGGTTCCTTGCTGGAAAACTGTTTCAGCACTTGCGTATTTCTTTTCCCTTTTGGTTGAACCTGCTTCTTGCACGGTTGCTTGGATTGCACCTGTTTCAATTTTTCAAACAAAGAACAATTGTTAGTTTGAAATGGTGGTTAGTTTTGTGGCCTTTCTTATTTCGATCAGTTGATCCCGACCCAGCTTCTCTGATGAAGATCTCAAACTGCAACTATTTGGTCCCTGAGGATCGATTCATTTCAGGCCCTGGAGAACCTCTAATTTTTCCAGACTTTGCCATGATGGTTGGTCGGTGGAACTCAACTTTCAACTTTACTTCTCCTTCGTTGGCCTTTCCTTTCTGATTCTTTTTTTTTCTTTTTCTTTTCTTTTCTTTGGAACATTGGGGAACTTTTTGGCTCCTCAAACTTGCTACAACGGCTAGTCGCATGGGACTTAACCTTTTCCAACTTTATTTTGCCTTAGTAGGCCTTTCATTTTTGGCTTCTTTTTCCAGCTTTAATTTCAGAGCATTTGGGGCACCTTGGCTTTTCAAACCTTTGCCAAGACGGTTAGCCACGTGGGACTCAACCTTTTCAACTTCAATTGCATTTATAGGCACTTCAATTTGATTTCCTCCTTCCAAGAGTTTTGACTTTGAAGCATCGGTCGCCATGGCTAGTCGAGGTCGACTTGATGCCCCTGGCGAGAATGGATGCCTTCTGCACATTAGCTCATGTCAAACGAAAGCCCTGTAAATCAGTCTTGCCATCCCTTATTTGTCTTAGTTTCGGAACAGTGTTAGACCGAAAGGGATTCAAAGGAAACAAACAATGGAATGGAGAATGAGTTTAAAAACAAGAAGTGTCCCTTTCGGGGAAAGGAAAGAAGGACTTATCTGTAGTACATGCGGACTTCAATGAACATGACATGCCTTTTGGACTGGATGCCTGATCTGTTTTAGCCATCCGACTCTCAAAAATTCATCACAACTCCTACTTCAAAATTCGAGAAACCTTGCAAGGTCTTTGTCGATGCTGATGGCTGTAAGGATCTTCTTTACGATCAATGGGGCCCTTTGTAGGTTTTTATTAGCTGACCTCTCTCGTTTATCTTCTCACCATCGCCTTATAGTGCTATTTGCAAGTTTTCTCTAACAAGACTCTCTCATTTCATTTTCTCTGCTTACCACCCCCTTACGGTGCCCGTGTGATTTTTTACCAATAAGACTCTCTCATTTGATTTTCTCTCATTTTGATTGCATCGGATCCAAATAACTGCATTCTACGGTCCTTAGAACATTCTCACCGATTGATCGGAAGGACTTGAAAGGATTTGGGTAAAAATGATTTAGACTGAATTACAACTTTGGAACCATTCAGGCGGGATCATCGCCGAACCATTATAACACTTGTCCCAGTTTCACTTTTTGGGGGACTTTGGATTTTTATTTTGGTGTGACTAAACCCCAGAGAGAGGCTGCCTACGTATCCTTTCGAAATCAAGTCGAACGTAGTTCAAGGAACTCTATTTTTTATTTTCTTTGTTACCGGACGACTCTTATTTGGAAATTGTTGTTTGCCACAGCATGCTCCCCCTCCCATACTATTTATCTGCCCTTGTATTTCGATTTCGCGTTATATATATATGAAATTGCACATGTTTATATGGTAGTCCGGTCTAACCTCATCACTACTTCGCCGGGGTTAGGCTAGGCACTTACCAGCACATGGGGTCGATTGTGCTGATACTACACTCTGTGCTCTTTTGCACAGATCCAGGTTTTGGACAACAACAGTAGTAGCACGAGAGCCAGCCTTCAGTCCAGACACCGAGGTAGCCTTGCACGTATCCGCAGGCCCGACGTCTCCTCTATCCTTTATTTTTGTCTGTTATCTCCTTGTACTCGAGACAAACAATTATATTTATTTTAGACATTGTATTTAGTACTCTTAGTAGTTCGTGATTGCTATGACACCAGTCTTTGGTAGAGGCTTATGTTGAATTTTCCGCGTTTCTATTCACTTTTTCTCTACTTTAAGACTTTCGCTTATTTAGTTAATTCCATTGCTTTTATATTCTTGCCGATAATTGTTAATAAAGGATTATGTTGTTATTGAAAAAGTAATTAAAATTGGCTTGCCTAGCTCCCAATAGTAGGCACCATCATGACTCCCGAAGGTGGGAAATCCGGTTCATGACAAGTTGGTATCAGAGCTCCAGGTTACTTAAGTCTCACAACTCACGGACAAGCTTGGTAGACTCTGAGGGATCGATACGGAGACGTCTGTATTCATCCCCAAGAGGCTATAGAGTTTGGAAAAGTTTCACATTTGTTCTTTTTTGTCGTGCGGTTTGGTTTCTCAATATTAATTTAATTTCTACTATGTTCTTCCACAGATGGCGTGAACACGCGCTTCCTGATCTTCTGATCAGTAGTCTGAGCCCAGGCAACTCCCGATAGGGTCAGGGAGTGAGGACGAGGCTGTACCAGAGGCTGAGGTAGGGGAAGAGCTTAGCCCCGAGCAGCAACACCAGCGACGGAGCCTCAGGTTGATTTTGAGGAGGAGGTTCTCACCCCAGCAGTTCCGGTGGGCCCGTCTCAGATCCTAGAGGTTTTTATTGCTACCCCAGTTCTTTAGGATGCTCTGGTTAGATTGGTAGGCCTCATAAAGAGTGTCACCCGAGCAGGATTGCTTCCTGTAGCACCAACCACTTCTCAGGTTGGAGGAGGAGCCCAAACTTCTGCTACATGCACTGCGGAGCAGGTAGCTTCCCAGATTCAGGTTCCAGTGGTTCAGCTAGCTATGGAAGTTCAGCCAGGGGTGGTTGCTCAGACTGACAATGGAGCGGCTATGTCCGCAGATGCTTCATAGAGGCTGGATAGGTTCACCAAGCTTTTCACATCTACATTCAACGGTGCATCTACTTAGGATCCCCAGGATTGCCTGGATAGTTGTCATGAGGTTCTTCCGAATATGGGGATTGTTGAGACAAATGGGGTCGACTTTGCTACATTTCGGTTGTCTGGATCCACCAAGACTTGGTGGAGGGATTTTTGTTTAGCTAGACCAGCAAGATCTCCAGCCTTGACATGGAAGCAGTTCACACAGCTATTTCTGGAGAAGATTTTTCCCGTTACTCAGCAGGAGGCCTATCAGAGGCAGTTCGAGCGTCTCCATCAGGGATCCATGACAGTCACCTAGTACGAGACCAGGTTTATTGAGTTGGTCCGCCAAGCTATTGTTATACTTCCCACTGAGAGGGAGAGAGTGAGACGGTTTATTGATGGACTCATTCAACCTATTCGTCTCCAGATGGCTAGAGAGGTTTGGGAGCGAGATATCTTTTTAGGAAGTAGCCCATGCGGCCCGGAGGATTGAGATGGTATTGTCACAGGGGTGGTCATAGAGCAGATAATAGACCCCGTCAGTCAAGCTGATTCATTGGTGCCTCGTCTGGAGGCAGAGATTCATATGATAGGGGCCAGCCTTCTAGGCCTTTTTAGTCAGCCCTCTAGGTTTCTCAGGGTGCCCTAGGTGGCCGTGGTTCTCACGCACACTATTCTGATCAGCAGCCATTCAGTGCACCGCCAGCTCCCATTAGTGCACCGCCACTTTAGAGTTTCTGTGGTGGTTATTCAGGTCGGCAGGGTCAGCAGACTCAGCAGCCGAGGGCTTGTTACACTTGTGGCGACACGAGACATATTGCCAGATTTTTCCCTCGGGCACCGAGCAGTTCTCAGCACCAGAGTTCTCATGCCATGGTTCAGGCACTAAATGCTCCAACCGCCCACCCAGCCAGCTAGAGGCGGAGGCAGAGGTGCTAGAGGTGGAGGTAGAGGTCCTAGAGGTGGAGCTCAGGCCGCCAGGGGTGGAGGCCAGCCAGCAATAGATCGACCTAGGGATATGGTTCAGATTGGTGGGGCCCAGCCCCATTGTTATGCTCTTCAGGCTAGGCCCGAGGTTGAGTCTTCAGATGCAGTCATTACAGGTACGATTCTAGTTTATGATCGAGATGCTTCAGTACTATTTGATCCAGGGTCTACATATTCATATGTTTTATCTTATTTTACATTGTGCTTGGTCATGCCTAGTGATGAATTGGGTATTCTTGTTTATGTGTCTACACCGGTGGGTGACTCTATCAAGGTCGACCAAGTCCATCATTCTTGTATTGTAGTTATTGGAGGTCTTGAGACCCGTGTAGATTTGTTGCTCTTAGATATGGCTAACTTCGATATTATATTGGGGATGGACTGGTTATCACCCTATCACGCTATCTTGGACTGCTATGCCAAGACTATGATCTTAGCTTTACCGGGTATGCCTCGTTTAGAGTGGAGAGGTACTCCAGGTTATTCTACCCGCGACGTTATTTCATACGTGAAGGCTCATCGTATGGTCGAGAAGGGGTTCTGTCCTACTTGGCTTATGTTCGTGATTCCAGTGCTGAGGTCCCTCTTATTGATTTTGTCCCTATTGTCCGAGAGTTTCCCGATGTTTTCCCTTCAGACCTTCCGGGTATGCCACTCGACAAGGACATTGATTTTTGTATTGATTTTGCTCCGAGCACTCAACCCATTTCTATCACGCCATTTCGTATGGCCCCTGCCGGAGTTGAAAGAGTTAAAGGACCAGTTGTAGTATTTGCTCGAGAAGGGTTTTATTAGACCCAATATTTCGCCTTGGGGTGCACAAGTGTTATTTGTCAAGAAGAAGGATAGATCAATGAGGATTTGCATAGATTACCGGCAATTGAACAAGGTAACAATCAAGAATAAGTATCCACTGCTGAGAATTGATGATTTGTTTGACCAACTTTAGGGTGCCAGGGTATTCTCCAAGATTGACTTGCGATCTGGCTACCACCAGCTGAGGATTAGGGCATCTGATGTCCGTAAGACTGCTTTCCGCACTCTGTACGGGCATTATGAGTTCTTGTTCATGTCATTTGGGTTGACCAATTCCCCAGCAGCGTTTATAGAGTTGATGAACCGAGTTTTCAGGCCTTATTTAGACTTGTTCGTGATAGTCTTTATTGATGATGTTTTGATATACTCCCACATCCAGGAGGAGCATGAGCAACACCTTAGAGTGGTTCTTCAGAATCTGAGGGATAGTCAGTTGTACACCAAGTTTTCCAAGTGTGAGTTCTGGCTGAGTTCAGTTACATTTCTAGGTCACGTTGTATCAGTAGAGGGTATTTAGGTGAATCCGAAGAAGATTGAGGCAATCAAGAACTGGCCCAGACCAACATCAGTTATAGAGATTCAGCGTTTCTTGGGGTTGGCAGGCTATTATCGTCAGTTTGTGGAGGGGTTTTCATCTATTGCAGCCCGGATGATCAGGTTGACCCAGAAGGGTGCCCGATTTAGATGGTCGGATGAGTGTGAGGCGAGCTTTCAGGAGCTCAAGACAGCTCTGACCACGAAACCAGTGTTGGTTTTTGCCACAAGTTCAGGGCCTTATACAGTTTATTATGATACTTCCCGTATTGGAATTGGTGCAGTGTTGATGCAGAATGGCAAGGTCATTGCCTATGCTTCGAGACTGTTGAAAATTCATGAGAAGAACTATCCAGTACATGATTTGGAGTTGGCAGCTATTGTTCACGCATTGAATATTTGGAGGCACTATTTGTACGGCGTGGCATGTGAGGTGTTCACTGATCACAAGAGTCTTCAGTACCTGTTCAAGCAAAAGGAGTTGAATTTGAGGTAGAGGAAGTGGTTGGAGTTGTTGAAGGATTATGATGTCACCATTTTATATCATCCGGAGAAGGCCAATGTGGTGACCGATGCTTTGAGTAGGAAGTCAGCCAATATGGGCAGTCTTGCTTATGTTCCGGTCAGTAGAGGCCGCTTGCTTTGGATGTTCATGCTTTGGCCAATCAGTTTGTGAGACTCGATATTTCTGAGCCCAGTCATGTGTTAGCTTGCACGATCGCTCGTTCTTCATTATTTGAGTGTATCCATGATTGGTAGTTTGATGATCCCCATTTATGTGTCCTTAGAGACACGGTGCAGTGTGGAGGTGCGCAGTAGGTTACCTTAGATGATGATGGAGTTTTGAGATTGCATGGGCGAGTTTGTGTGCCCAATATAGATGGGCTTTGAGAGTTGATACTGGAGGAGGCCCAGAGTTCCTGGTACTCTATTCAACCGGGCGCCGCAAAGATGTATCAGGATTTGCGGCAGCACTATTGGTGGCGTCAAATGAAGAAGGATATTGTAGCATATGTGGCTTGTTGTTTGAATTGTTATTAGGTTAAGTATGAGCATCAGAGGCCTGGTGGTTTATTTCAGAGGATTGAGCTTCCTGAGTGGAAGTGGGAGCGGATCACTATGGACTTCGTTACTGGACTTCCGCTGACTCGGAGGAAGTTCGATGTAGTTTGGGTCATTGTTGATAGGCTGACCAAGTCAGCGCATTTCATTCCTATGGCAGTCCCCTATTCATCCGAGAGATTAGCTGAGATTTACATCAGGGAGATTGTTCGCCTTCATGGTGTGCCGACATCTATCATTTCGAACCGTGGTACGCAGTTTACCTCGCGCTTCTGGAGAGCAATTCAGCGAGATTTGGGCATATGAGTTGAGTTGAGCACAACATTTCATCCCTAGAAGGACGGTCAGTCCGAGCAAACTATTCAGATTTTGGAGGATATGCTCCGAGCTTATGTTATTGATTTTGGAGGTTCGTGGATCAGTTCTTGCCTTTAGCGGAGCTTGCCTACAACAATAGCTACAAGTCGAGCATCCAGATGGCCCCTTATTAGGCTTTATATGGTAATCGATGTCGGTCTCCGGTTGGATGGTTTGAGCCGGGAGAGGCTCGGTAGTTGGGTACAGATTTGGTTCAGGAGGCCTTGGACAAGGTCAATATCATTTGGGATAGGCTTCATTTAGCTCAGTCCAAGAAAAAGAGCTATGCAGATCGTAAGGTTCGAGATGTAGCCTTCATTGTTGGTGAACGGGTATTGCTCCGATTGTCGCCTATGAAGGGCATGAGATTTGGGAAGAAGGGCAAGCTTAGACCTAGATTCATTGGTCCGTTTGAGATTCTTGATCGAGTGGGAGAGGTGGCTTATAGACTTTCATTGTCGCCTAGCTTATCAGCCGTGCATCCAGTTTTTCATGTATCCATGCTTCGGAGGTATCATGGCGATCCAGCCCACATGTTAGATTTCAGCACTGTCCAGTTGGATAAGGACATGTCTTATGAGGAGGAGCCAATATCTATTTTGGACCGACAAGTTCGTCAGTTGAGATCCAAGAGTTTCCCTTCTGTTCATGTTCAGCGGAAAGGTCAGCCTCCTGAGGCATCGACCTGGGAGTCCGAGTCTGATATGCGGAGCCGTTATCCTCATCTTTTTCCCGACTTAGGTACTTCCCTTTTTTGTCCATTCGAGGATGAACGATTATTTTAGAGGTGGAGAATGTGACGACCCAAAGGGTCATCACCTGTTTTCTTACCTATTCTATACTTATGAGGCCTTGAAAATCTCATTTAGGGTTGCCTCAATTTGTGTGCACAGTCCGGGGCGGTAGTCGGAAAGTTTAAATATGAATTATGTGAGAAAAATACTAAATTTTGATATTAAAATGATTAAATATGACTTTGGTTAACATTTTGGGTAAACGGACCCGAACCCGTGATTTGACGGTCCCGGAGGGTCCGCAGGAAAATATGGGACTTGGACGTATGCCCGGAATCGAATTCCGAGGTCCCAAGCCCGAGAAATAAATTTTTGTGTGAAATTATTTTCTAGAAATAATTAAGGAAATTGGAAAGGAAATTTGATTAGAAGACTACGGTATCGGGCCCGTATTCTGGTTCTGGAGCCCGGTACTAGTCTTATCTATTATTTAAGCACTTTCTGTAAAGTTTGGTTAAAAACGGACGTCGTTTGACGCGTTTCGGGCTTAAAATGGAAATTTGTTGTTTTATGAAACTTTGGAAGGAATCAAGGATTTTGAGGCTTAATTCGATGTATATGATGTTATTTTAGCGATTTGATCGCACAGTAAGTCTGTAGGATGTTTTTGAGGTTATGTGTATGTTTGGTTTGGAGCCCCGAGGGCTCGGGTGAGTTTTGGATAGGCCAAAAGTACATTTTTGGACTTTGAAAGTTAGCTGTTGCATTTCTGACCTGCAGGCTTCGCATTTGCGAAGCCTGGTTCACAAATGTGATATCGCAAATGCGAATGGCTTCTCGCAATTGCGAAGTTAGCCCAGGTCTTCCCCTTCTCGCAAATGCGAGGCATTTCTTTGCAAATGCGAAGGTGTTCCTGTTGGCCAGGGATCGCAAATACGATCAAATGGCTCGCAAATGCGAAGTCCCTCGATTTGTTATGTGTTCGTAAATGCGAACTAGTCTTCGCAATTCCCAGAAATTGTTGTGAACCCCAATTTGCATTTCCCACATCTGAGGCCTATATATTTTATACTTGGTCGAATTTTGAACCATTTTCACCATTCCTTCAAAATCCAAACACACTTAGGCGATTTTCCAAGAACAAGACTTCTTCCAAATCATTTGTAAGTTGATTTTTACTCATTTCTTTTAATCATTAACATGATTTAACATGTTTTCAACTTAAAATCAAGGATTTTCATGGGTGAAATTGGGGGTTTTGGGTAGAACCTAGGTTTTTCTAAAATTGGGGATTTGGACCTCAATTTGAGGTCCGATTTCAAAAAAAATTATATATTTGGGTTCGTGGGGGAATGGGTAACCGGGTTTTGGTCCGAACCTCAGGTTTTGACCACGTGGGCCTGGGGCCATTTTTGACCTTTTTGGGTAAAACCTTGTAAAACTCATTTTCAAGCATTAGGGTTGATTCATTTAGTGTTTATTAATGTAACTAAGTAACTTGCAACTAGATTCGAACGGATTGGAGGTGGAATCACGGGGTAAAGCTATAATTGAGGCATGAGTTGATTTCAAAGCATGGAGGTAAGTGCTTGGTTTAACCCTAGTTTGAGGGATTAGGAGTTGAGTCTTAAATTGCTATGTGGTATTTGTCGAGTACGATGAGTAGGTATGGTGACGAGTATCTACACATTGGTGTCTATCATGACCGTGGGTCTTTAAATTGTGAATATTTTGAATTTACTATATTCTAATGCCTTTGTGATGGTTTTTAATTGCTAGTGATGATTCTTAATTGTTGAGAAAGGTTTGTGAAAGTATACGAAATAATTGAACCCTTTGGAGCATTGGCTCAAGTGGTAAAGTGAAATATGAAATGAAAGTGAAAGAAGAGAATGAGTTGTTAAATTGTTCCCTAGACGGGATGTTGAGATTGTTGAGGTTATGCCCTTGCCGGGATTAATTGTTTAGTTGTGTTCCCTTGCCGGGATTTCTATCATAAATTTGTTAATTCCCTTGCCCTTGTTTGTGATTGTTGTTTGGATGAGGAAGAGTGTTAAAGCACGAAGGGTGATGCCGTGCATTATTTGTTTATTGTAAGAAAATAGTGTAAAACACGAAGGGTGATGCCGTGAATTGATTGCTTATTATGAGGAAAGAGTGTTAAAGCACGAAGGGTGATGTCGTGCCGCACGATGTACCATTCAGTGCCAATTCTATTGATTATATGTGAGGAACGAGAGTAAAAACACGCAGGGTGATGCTGCGCACATGTTATTTCTTGGTGAGTATGAGAGTAAAAGCACGAAGGGTGATGCCGTGCACTTGTTGATTTCTGTTTTCATTACTTATGATTGAGTTGTATTTTTATTTCCTTCGTTACCGGAACACTCCTATTTGGAAATTGTTGTTTCCCCACAGCATGCTTCCCCTCNTTCCGCGATATATATATATATATATATATATATATATATATATATATATATATGAAATTTCACAAGTTTATGTGGTAGTCCGGTCTAGCCTCGTCACTACTTCGCCGGGGTTAGGCTAGGCACTTACTTGCACATGGGGTCGATTTTACTAATACTACACTCTATGATCTTTTGCATAGATCCAGGTTTTGGACAGCAGCAGTAGTAGCACGGGAGCCATCCTTCAGTCCAGCGAGACACTGAGGTAGCCTTGCAGGTGTCCACAAGCCCGACATCTCCTCTATACTTTATTTTTGTCTGTTATCTCCTTGTACTCGAGACAAACAGTTATATTTCTTTCAGACATTATATTTAGTACTCTTAGTAGTTCGTGAGTGTTGTGACACCGGTCTTGGGTAAAGGCTTATGTTGAATTTTCTGCGTTTCTATTCAGTTTTCTATAATTTAAGACTTCTGCTTATTTAGTTAATTTCGTTGCTGTTATATTATTGCCGATAATTGTTAAGAAGGGATTATGCTGTTATTAAAAAAGTAATTAAACTTGGCTTGCCTAGCTCCCAATAGTAGGCTCCATCACGACTCCCGAAGGTGTGAAATCCGGGTCGTGGAAAGTTAGTATCGGAGCTCTAGGTTACATAGGTCTCACAACTCACGGACAAGCTTGGTAGAGTCTGAGGGATCGGTATGGAGACGTCTTTATTTATCCCCAAAGGTTACAGAGTTAGGAAAAGTTTCACATTTGTTCTTTCTTGTCGTGCGGTTTGGTTTCTCAATGCTAATTGAATTTTTTACTCTGTTCTTCTGCAGATGGCGAGAACACGCACTTCCTCATCTTCTGATCAGCAGTCCGAGCCCTAAGTAGCTCCTGATAGGGGCAGGGGGCGAGGACGAGTCCATGCCAGAGGCTGAGGTAGGGACAAAGCTCAGCCCCGAGCAGCAACACCAACGGCGAAGTCTCAGGTTGATTTTGAGGAGGAGGTTCCGGCCCAAGCAGTTTCGGTGGGCCTAGCTCAGGCCCCAGAGGGGTTTATTGCTACCCTAGTTCTTCAGGATGCACTGGTCCGATTGGTAGGCCTCATGGAGAGTGTCACCCAAGCAGGATTACTTCCTGTAGCACCAGCCACTTCTCAGGCTGGAGAAGGAGCTCAAACTCATGCTACACACACTGCGGAGCAGTGTGGAGCAGGTAGCTCTCCAAATTCAGGTTCTAGTGGTTCTGCCAGCTTTGGCAGTTCAGTCGGGGGTGGTTGCTTAGACCAGCGATGGAGCAGATATGTCTGCAGGTGCTTCGTGGAGGCTGGATAGGTTCCCCAAGCTTTTCACATCCACATTCAGCGGTGCATCTACTGAGGATCCCCAGGATTACCTGGATAGTTGTCATGAGGTTCTTCGGAACATGGGGATTGTTGAGACCAATGGGGTCGAATTTGCTATATTCCGGTTGTCTGGATCCACCAAGATTTGGTGGAAGGATTGTTGTTTAGCTAGACCAGCAGGATCTCCAGCCTTGACATGGGAGTAGTTCACACAACTATTTCTGGAGACGTTTCTTCCCGTTACTCAGTGGGAGGCTTATCGGAGGTAGTTCGAGCATCTCCATCAGGGATCCATGACAGTCACCCAGTATGAGACCACGTTTATTGAGTTAGCCCGCCATGCTATTGTTATACTTATCATTGAGAGAGAGAGAGAGTAAGATGGTTTATTGATGGACTCATTCAGCCTATTCGTCTCCAAATGGATAGAGAGGCTAGGAGCGGGATA
The DNA here is from genome assembly GCA_026770625.1 of Nicotiana glauca. Classification (NCBI taxonomy): domain Eukaryota; kingdom Viridiplantae; phylum Streptophyta; class Magnoliopsida; order Solanales; family Solanaceae; genus Nicotiana; species Nicotiana glauca. Next base: position 117,087 of record MU700735.1, on the reverse strand, counting down.
TCTTTTCAGGAGGCGGCCAATATGGCCCAGAGGATTAAGATAGTATTGCCACAGGGGGGTGGTCATAGAGCAGACCCCCGTCAGTCAGGCCGATTCAGTGGTGCCTCGTCTTGAGGCAAACATTTATATGATAGGGGCCAGCCTTCTAGACCTTTCTAGTCAGCCCTCCAAGTTTCTCAAGGTGCCCCAGGTGGACGTGGTTCTCATGTGCACTATTCTGATCAACAGCCATTCAGTGCACTGCCAGCTCCTATCAGTGCATCACCACTTCAGAGTTTCTGTGGTGGTCATTCATGTAGACAGGGTAGCAGACTGAACAGCTAAGGGCTTGTTACACTTGTGGAGACACGACACATATTACCAAAATTTTCCCTCGGGCACTAAGCAGTTCTTAGCACCAAGGTTCTCATGCCATGGTTCAGGCACCAGGTGCTCCACAGTCTAGCCAGCCAGCTAGAGGCAGGGGCAGAGGTGCTAGAGGTGGAGGTAGAGGTCCTAGAGGTGGAGCTCAGGCCACCAAGGGTGGAGGAAAGCCAACAACAGATAGACCTAGGGATATGGTTCAGGGTGGTGGGGCCCAACCCTATTGTTATGCTCTTCAGGCTAGGCCTGAGGCTGAGGCTTCAGATGCAGTCATTACAGGTACAGTTCTGGTTTGTGATGGAGATGCTTCAGTACTATTTAATCCAGGGTCTACATATTCATATGTTTCATCTTATTTTGCACCGTGCTTGGTCATACCTAGTGATGCATTGGGTGTTCCGATTTATGTGTCTACACCGGTGGGTGACTCTATTGAGGTCAACGGAGTCTATCGTTCTTATATTGTAGTGATTGGGGGTCTTCAGACCCGTGTAGATTTGTTGCTCTTAGATATGGTTGAATTCGATATTATGTTAGGGGTGGACTTGTTATCACCCTATCATGCTATCTTGGACTGCCATGCCAAGACTATGACCTTAGCTTTGCCGGGTATGCCTCGTTTAGAGTGGAGAGGTACTCCAGGTTATTCCACTCGCGATATTATTTCATACGTGAAGGCTCGTCGATTGGTCGAGAAGGGGTGTCTGGCCTACTTGTCTTATGTTTGTGATTCCAGTGCTGAGGTCCCTCATATTGATTCTGTGCCTATTGTCTGGGAGTTTCCTGATGTTTTCCCTTCAGACCTGCTCGGTATGCCACCCAACAGGGACATTGATTTTTGTATTGATTTGGCTCCGGGCACTCAGCCCATTTCTATCCCGCCATATCGGTGATACCGTGCACATGTTATTGCTTGGTAAGTATGATAGTAAAAGCATGAAGGGTGATATCGTGCACTTGTTGATTTCTGTTTTTATTACTTATGATTGAGTTGTGTTTTTATTTCCTTCGTTACCGGACGACTCTTATTTGGAAATTATTGTTTTCCCACAGTATGCTCCCCCTCTAATACTATTTATCTGCCCTTATATTTTGATTCCGCAGTATGT
>MU700735.1:44291-111902 GCA_026770625.1 Nicotiana glauca | reverse complement strand
GATCTAGATAAGCCAAGTTCAATTACTTTGTCAGGGTTAGGCTAGGCACTTACCAACACATGGGTTCGGTTGTGTTAATACTACACTCTGTGCTTTTTTGCACAAATCCTGGTTTTGGACAACAGCAGCAGTAGCATGGGAGCCAGCCTTCAGTCCACAAGACACCGAGGTAGCCATGCAAGTGTCCGCACGCCCGACGTCTCCTCTATCCTTTATTTTTGTCTTTTATCTCCTTGTACTTGAGACAAACAATTATATTTCTTTCAGACATTGTATTTAGTACTCTTAGTAGTTCGTGAGTAATGTGACACCAGTCTTGGGTAGAGGCTTATGTTGAATTTTCCGCGTTTCTATTCAGTTTTCTCTAATTTAAGACTTCCACTTATTTAGTTAATTCCGTTGCTTTTATATTATTGCCGATAATTGTTAAAAAGGGATTATGTTGTTATTGAAAAAGTAATTGAACTTGGCTTATCTAGATCCAAATGGTAGGCGCCATCACGACTCACGAAGGTAGGAAATCTGGATCGTGACTGTAAGGACTATCGTCATCCTAGAAGTCAGCCCGAAAGTGACTCATCTTGTCGAGCCTGAGTATGACCTGCTTCACACCCACTTGTCTCATAACTTGAAGAGGCATGTAAGGGTAGTATCAGGAAAGGTGCGTCTCTGGAGAGGACAATGAACTCCTCAGTCGGGAACCACTCGAACATTCATTGTACTTGGTCCTCAGTCAGATTTTTGAAGAGTTCGACCCATTCTCTAGCATTCTCCGATAGGGCGAACATGTTGGGCATGTAATTCATTCGCTTTGGATGATGAAAAGCGATATGATCATCCCAGTCCCTTTGATGGATTTCTTGCCGGTATTCACCTTTTTGGAGATGCTCCATGAGCCAAAGTTGAAGTAGCAAATTACAGCCTTCGAAGTGTTTGGTTCTCCGTTGACACCTTTCTAGGGCTCAGTATATTTCTGCAATGATCATTGGTACGAGGCTGAATGGTTTCCCGTCAAATCCCTCCATTATAGTTTTGGTTAATATAGCTAGTCTGGTGTGAATTCTTGCCTTCTTTGTTGGAAACACAATCAATCCTAGGAAGCAAAGCATGAACACAAAGACCCTTCAGTGAATATATCCCAATGATGTGATGGAAAATTCATCAGGATAGGTACGGTAGGATTTGCCGTAACCATACATTTCGTACAAATAATCAAAAGGGATATAGAAGTCTTTCAGACATGTCAGTTTTGGATTTTTGTTCAAACGCATCATCTTGAGGGAACCCCTCGATTCTCAGGCATCAACAAACCCAGAGTTTCCCATGGTATACCGGCCAATCCCCCTATTTCTTCTAGTAAGGGTGTCATTTCAATATCATTAAAGCAGAACACGAATCTCTCGCAATCCCAGAACAAAGTAGGGGAATCTATGATCTTATTGTTGGGTTGGATTTCCAGGAGAGAAGGTAGGTTCCCCAAATATTTCTGAACCAGAGTCTTATCACTGGAGTGAAGATCCTCTCACCAGTTTAGCTATTTTGGGTGGATATTGGTGACTGTGCCGAATCTGGGATGTTGGTGACTATGCCGAATCTGCGGACTTCGTACCTCATGTTTTTACAAGATAAAGGGTTAGGCCCTCACGCCAACCAGACTCGACTATTTAATATCAACAATTGGCATAAAAGCATTTAGTTCTCCAAAAAATGCACAGAACGTGATAATGTCTGTTTGGGTCCTAGGGAAACCCAATGGACTTTGGACAACACTTGTCTTAAAGAGTCATTATGCGGACAACATAACTGACTCATCTAGGTTTGACCATGATCTATGAACAATTTTAACAGAGTAGGTTTTTATAGGGTTTTAGACTGGTACCCTTAAGCAGATAACTCAAGGGGGAAAGGCGCGGAACCGTAGAATACACCGTTGATCGACTGGTTTTAGCACAAATATGTCTTTTTTGGATTTAGAGGGGGATAATATCGGAAGAGTGCAACCACTCATTATAAGCGTTGCTATAGGATTTTGTTTGGCACGAGTGGAATATAATGTTGAGCATGATTATGCATTAGTTAAAGGCATGTAGTCATGTATTTGCACGTTAAGAAAGAAGTAAATACAACAGTTTCATGATGTAAAGCAGTAGTAATGAAAAGTAGTAAAGAAAAGAAAAAGGAGATAAGTTAGTTTTGCAATTGAAAAAAAATTGAATGCTTAAAGGAAATAAACATATAATTGTGCGTAAAGAAGCATAAATTCACAATAAAGGTCTTAAATGGTAAAGGCCTAAAAATTCCCAACAGAGTCGCCATGCTGTTGGGCCTCCTTTTTATTGCGAAATCGGGTTTATGACATTTGGGAGGATAGCTCATTCCTTTTGGGAATTGGGTTTGATTCGAAGAGTCGCCACCTAATGATTAGGGTGCATTAGGACACCAAGAGAGTTTTGATTTTTGTAACCAGAGATTGGGTAAGGGCTTGAAATTATTCTAAGGGGAAGGTATTAGGCACCCCTCAGAATCCATTGATGCGGTTTCCAGCCAGACTATTATTATAAATTTAGGTGCAAACAATATGTAAACAAATAAAGCTTCAAATAAAAGGGGATTTTCACTAACGGTTTACAAATAAACGAAGTTGGAAAGAGCTAAAGGAAAGTTGATTTTCTTGAAAGAAAGAGTTTTAAATTTTAATAGAAACAAAGAAATAAGGAGAAAGGGGTCCTAAGTTTATTTACAATATGGATCACCCCACACAATGCCCAGCAATCACTCCTCAACGAGGGGCTACACGTGACATTATCGCGTGGTCATCATATCCATATCTACCCTTCCCACCTTGTTAAGGTATTAAAGTGCAGAATGGTCTCGTTTACTTATTGCATGCTACTACCCGTCCCAATCCTATCAGTCCCTGAGGCATTTAGGACTAAAGAGGAGAGATATTAGGATTATTTGTAGTTTTCAAAGGTAAAAACTCTAAGGCGACATACAAAACACGTATTGCAAGTTGGGGAAAGCATATAACAAGCAAAGGCTTAGATATAACTCCTTTAACAAAAAAACACGTAATTAGCATGACTACACATACTAGTTAAGGTCTAAACATGAGAGAACTTAAAGGTTGAGGCAGACTGATTTATTACATAATTCAAATGAGAAGCCCAAATCAAGTATGCCTGCTAGTTGTAGGTATTAACAGAAACAAATTTAATTTATAACATTACCCTAAGGCTTGCCTAAGTGTTGTACAAGGATCATATAGACATGGTATCTATTGAATTCAGAAAGCAGCGAATAACAAGGTTTAAAAAATAAATTGGACATGTACCGATTAAAAAAAAGGGGTGTCAGGTTAAAAGAAAGACCAGTTTTTAACGAAGCTTATAAGTTCTACAGCTAACAGTACCGTTGTTACTGATTTTAGTTCCATATGTGATTGAAGTGGCTGAGATTCGATTAGGAGTTCCTATAAGCATGCTTTCTACGTGTAGTTGATTTTGAACGTGGTGTAAAATGCAGAAGACTCGCTTTAAAATTATGGACATGATATCTAGGTGCAGTTGATTGTTTAAGACCTATGAACATGATATCTAATTGCAGTTGATTGTTTAAGACATATGAACATGATATCTAAGTGCTGGAATTGTTTTAAAACCTATGAACATGATATCTAAGTGCATAACTTGTTTTAAAACCTATGAAAATGATATTTAAGTGCAGAAATTGTTTGAAACCTATGAAAATGATTTCTAAGTGCAGAAATTGTTTGAAACCTATGAACATGGTTTCTAAGTGCAGAAATTATTTTAAAACCTATGAACATGATATCTAAGTGCAGAAATTATTTTAAAACCTATGGACATGATATTTAAGTGCATAAATTGTTTGAAACCTATGAAAATGATTTCTAAGTGCAGAAATTGTTTGAAACCTATGAACATGGTTTCTAAGTGCAGACATTGTTTTAAAACATATGAACATAATATCTAAGTGCAGAAATTATTTTAAAACCTATGAAAATGATATCTAAGTGCAGAAATTGTTTTAAAACCTATGAACATGATATCTAAGTGTAGAAATTATTTGAAACCTATAAACATGATTTCTACCCTTTATGCATTCATGGTTACCCACCCTTTTCGCTAACCATCCCCGAGAGTTTATTAAAATTATTACAGCCTAGAATAAAGTGAAAAATATGTCAAAAATATAAATAAAAGTACAACCAAGGAGAGCCTGATTCAGACTTCATTTTTGAAATATGAGGTAAACCAACTCCATGAGATCATGATCCAAAGACTTTCTCCCATTTGAGTGTGTCAAAGTTCCCTAAGAGTCTCAAAGGAACTCTGGGCAATTCTCACACCCAAATGTATTTTCAGATTTGGACAAGTGTAGTGTGGAAAGGCCAGCCCTCAAGTGTCCAAGTTCAGAGGGAACTCAAAGGGTCCAAAGACAAGGCTCACAAGAGGGGGGAAAAACTTAAAGACTAAGAAAGTGTACAAGTGCAGAACAAAATGTTAATAGGGGAAAAGGAGATGGAACCAGCTACACATAAGAACACATAAAGGGTTTAGGGGAATAGGGAGATTGTACAGAGTCTGTTGCTTAGGCAAAGGCAGACTTTAGGCATGCCCAGCAATGGGGAGTGCTAGCACACCTATAAGACTACCAGAACTCACACTATTAGAAGCTAGGATCCCAGGGGATCTAGTTTGATTTATGAACAGTAACCTGTAGTATTGCCATACCTCAAACCATATCTTAAACACATAGGAGGGCAGGGGTTTGGGATTCATAAAAGAACAGGTAAAAATAAATCAAGATGCTAGAGTAAGGGTTGAACCATACAACATCAATAAATAAACAAGGATGCAATGCAGTAAATAAACACATTATTGTGGTGCTAAAGAAAGCTTAAATCGGGACATACCAGTTTAAAATAAACAAGTAGAGAAAGTAGGCAGCAGACTTGTAAATATGCAGTAATGCAAGAAATAATAGAGAATATTTTTGAGTGTAAGTGTAAGTTTTTGAAAGACTACGAGTGATGATCTTTTGTTAATGAAAGAGTCGTGTACTTATAGTGTGAAAAACATGCAAAAATAAGGTAAAAAAATAATTAAGGATCTGGGTATCAATTAAGATCAATCAGTACAAGACTTCCTTTACTTAAGGAATTCAGACTTAAACGGTAATGAGCAAGAAAGTTATTTAAGGAAAGAGATCAAATAAGCATCTTGTACCAAGTAGGCAATTAGGGGTAAATACATAAGAAATTACTTTAGGGCAGATCTTTGACATACAGGGTTGCATAAATATGATAAGAAAAATCAATTAGTAGACAGTAAATCAAGTATCAGAGATTTTATAATCACTGGTCCATGGATGAACCGAGTCAGAAAAGCTGAGAAAAGCTTTTTAACTTAAATCGAGTCACAGGGAAATAAACAAACATGGAAAGAAATCAATCAAACCTAAACAAAAGGTAGTCTAAAATTAATCAAAATTGAAAGCCAATTTAGAGGAAAGTTCAGTACATATAAAGAGAACACAAACATGCTAAGCTGAATTTAGGGCAATGAAAGAAATGTCATGTCATTGTAGAATCAGTAGGTAATAGACTATAGGATCATGGTAGTCACATAGGTCAGCAATGTAGAAGAGAGATAGTATCAAATAGCATACAAAAGGTCTAGTGTAAAGACCTTAGAAGAGTTTAGTGGAGAATCAGAATTGCTTAAAGAAATAGAGGTTGAAACAAAGATTTCAAGACTCTGTTGAGCAACAGATGAAACAAATTCAAAAACTCGAAATAGTTAGGGTTTTGGAAATCAGACAACTTCAAAGATGAAGAACAAGCATACCACATAGCCAATGTTCTCAAACTTGGATGAACCCCCAAAATCTAGGGTTTTACCATCAACCGAGTGCAGAGATGAGAGGACAAGTAATCAAGGAAAAAGATACTAATCGAAATAGGTTCAGAGGTCTCAAAAAGGAACTGAGACCTTTAACATGATCTTTCAGTAGCATGAACTCATGAGAAGCATAGTAAAAGAACAACATGTGAAACACAGTAGAGGAACTAAAAGAAACATAGTAGAAGAACTGATAAGAAATTAATGAGAACAGTAGGAGCATATTAGAAAAAACTTGACAAGAACACAGTATGAGAAACATATAAAGAACACAATAGAGAAACATATAAAGAACACAGTAGAGAAACATATAAAACTAGTAGAGTAAAATGATAAGAACATGGTAGAAGAAACTTAACAAGAAACATAGTAGAAGAATCATACAAAGAACACTGTAGAAGAAACATCTAAATAACTAAAAAAAAACCTAAATCGGAAAAATATAAAGGTTTTGAAAGCATAACTTTTGAATGAAATATCAAGAAATCGTTTAAAAGTTTAGGGAAAACACGGATCTAGAATATATCTAAAGAAAATAGAAGAACCTCAAATGCTAGGGTTTCAGAGGAACCCAAACGGTGAGAAAGGATTGGATAGTCGTTGATCTGAGCAGGAGGGGTCGAAGCCAAGCTCGAAACAGACATGGCTTACCGGAGCAAGGCCTGGAGATGGCCATAAAACTTGAATCAACAAGGTCTGGACCCAGCCATTTCGTGGTCAGGCCATAAAACTTCAGCAAACAAGCGTGTAGGAACCTAATAGGGCCGGTAGGTGGTGAGACCACCATGGATTCAGGGCAGGAGGTGGCCGAAGAAGGTGAGTGAAGCTCATCGGAGCAGAGGGAAAGAGGAAAGGTTCTAGAGAGAACCCGAGATAGAGAGACAGAGATGAGTGAGGAATGGGAGGGCTTTAGGGGGGTCGTTTGGTTTACTCTGGTAAGAATGGATCTGGACCATTGATCGAAATTGATCAATGGCCAAGATTTAATCCGGGTTGGGTCTGGTAGATTTAGGGATTGAACTTGGGTCTTTGGGCTGGTTTAATTTGGGTTGGGTATCGAGTTTAATTAGGCTAAATTAAAAGGCCAAATCTGGCTATAAGTTAAATAGCCCTTTTCCCAATTAATTTATTAAAAATAGTAAATAAATTTCTGAAAACTAATTGAAAGAACCAAAATGATTTATAATATATAATTATCAGTTTAAAAGTATAAAATCCCATTTTATAAATATGAGCGAATTTAAACCTAAAAATGGCTAATATTACAATTATGCAATTTTATCCTTAAACTACTAAAATAAATTCATAAAAAAGTTTAAAAAATATCCTAGCTATATTTCAGTATAAATATGAGAATACAATAAATGAATCACAAAAAATAATAATTTTGGTGACAATTATTGGGTTTTTCTTGATAAAATAAGGCAGTAAATGTATTTGAAAATCTTCGAAAAATTAAGAAAAAATAATGCAACCTTGTAATATACTTATATATTCCTATATAGTCTACTTTGAAGGTATTTTTCTAATTTAAAAATACAGAAAAAAATTGGGTATCAACAACTGCCTTCCCAGTGGCACTTTCTTTTATCCCCGTAATACTCATATTGTTACCTTTAACTACCCCCGACTCTTGTTTTAATATATCTCAAGTATTATAATGATATTATGTGAGGTTGAATTCTCCATGTTGGGTTCTACTATGTTTATCTTACACGATCTAATGACTCGTTTGTAACCTCCTGTTTAGCCATAACTGGGATCTTCTTGATAAATTTCTAACTACTCGTTAGCCCATTCTTATATCAATATTCCTCGTAATATTTCTTGGGTTATTTTCTTTGTCTTAACTTACGTCTTGCACTGGCTCCTTATTTATTAATAATAACTCGGGGAGGAACCTTTACTTCCTCTCCTTGACATCGTGCTTGCACAATATTCTTGAATTGTAGCGTATATGTAAGATTTGGATAAGTTCCATCTCATTCCTCTTTCATTTATTGCATTCTTCCTTTACCATTCCATAGTCACTAGAACCACTAAATTCTGACTTAATACCACATCACTTCATATTCCCTCCTTTAGTGGTGTGCTAAGAGCTGAAGCTACGAGGATCAACTTATAGATACTTTACCTCTTCAAATTTGGCGTCGATTCACAACATCAATGATCCTTACCCGCCTTGCAACAATCCTTCTCTACCAAGGATGAAAAATTCCCTTACTTGCGAGGGTGACTCTTAATGTAACTGCTACATACAATCCCTTATTCATATTTAGTTTATCTTGTTCACTAGTCCATATTAAATTCTATTAATTTGTGTCTAATCTTTCCTTCTTTTAATCACGTTAGAGTTGTAAATTTATTTCTCGAAATGAGGACATAATTCTATGGCCTATACTCTTTTGTTGTCCTAAGGTCTGTCACTTCTCGTTTCTTCCTTCACTTGACTATAGATTTTGTAATATTATCATCTTTTGATTTACCGTTATCATCCATGTATTACATCTTACTCATAATGCTGTATTAACTCTTTCCTTATTTTCCGCTAAGATTTATGCCTATCACTTTATTCTGAAAACTTGAACAAGATATTCTTTTGCTTTTAGCTTCCCTTTGCTCCATCCATTGGCTCTTCAAGTTGCTTAACGTTCTCGCTTTACTAGGGACGCGAGCCACACTAAGGTAATATTTATCCCTTCAAGGCTTATATTGCATGTCTTTGTAGTACTCATATCTAGTTGCATTATTTGAGAGTGCACCATCTGGGTGTCTCATAAAGAGATCTATTAGCATATTTGCAATATCATTCGGAAATGTCAATTGACACAAACAATTCATCCATCCTATCTTCTTATCCCCATAGGGCATATCTGGAATGGGTGCGACCAATTGTATATACCTCTGTTACTATTGAATATAACTCAAAAAGCTTATGTTCCTATGCCTCAATTATAAACGTTGTTAACCTTCATTAGCTGAGCGCCTCGTAACCTTCTTCATCTTGCTTCTTTTGCTTATTGAAACTTGTATTTATCTTCTTAATCTCTCATTGTCTTTCACTATAAAGATGGATAGGAATTCTTGCCTTAAGGCTTCTTATCAGGAAGCTTACACCTTTAAGTACACCCATGATCTTCTAAAGACCTCATATTTACTTATCATAGGCATCATACAAAAATTCAATTCCTCTGACTCAATTTTTTCTCAACTATCTCCCTTTCCAACCTTCTTTCCGGATATAGGTATCTTCTTATTACGAAAAGGATTTAGGAGTTTGAATTCCTATGACTGAGCTCTACCTCACGATCTAGAGTAAGAAGAAAGAGTGAAAATCTTAAATGCCTTGTAGCCTCCTGCTTATAAGTATGGTGCACGACACGCCCATAAACAAGACTCTACTAAAGACGGCTTGTAGACTATCTAGGACAACTGCTCTAATACCACTTTTCTTATGACCCAAACCGATGGGCCGCGACGGGCTCCCGGTACCTTACTCAACCAAGTACCAATGTAATGTATCTTTCTCATTATATTATCATATACACGTGACATACGGGCCTAATATGCCAATATAATTATTTATAACTCAAGACATAGGCCGACAACGCCGTACAATCTTTTGCGTACATGACATATGTCTACAAGCCTCTAAGAGTACATAAATGTCATAAAGGTCGGGACACAGTCTCGCCATACCAAACAATACACGTCTAAATCATACTAGCCAAACAAGAAACTTCGAAGCAAATAGAGCGCACCAACATCTTTCGCTGAGCTGATAGCCTACTTGGAGGGCTCTTGACCTATCTATCGTGGCCTGCGGGCATGAAACGCAGCGTCCCTAGGCAAAAGGGATGTCAGTACGAAAAATTTACTTAGTATGTAAGGCACATAAATAAGTGCATAACAGACATGGAAGAAATATAGAGTACTTGACTCAACCTGTAAGTCTAAATAACTCTGTAAATCATGAAATACTTTTAGCATCATACATATGCGTATGAATGTCATTTCGTGCATATGTACATGTATCATAACATCATCAGCCTTTAATGGCATCCCATTATATCATATCGGCCACTATGGGCAAAATCATCAATGTATACCAGCTGATCAGGTGGTAGTGTGTATATAACGCCATAGCCTCTTCCCATATCCCATATACACATACATACATATATGCGCGTATATAACACCGTTTGAATCATATTTTAGCCAGTGTGGGTGTCACGATCCAAAATCCACTAAAGGTCGTGGTGGTGCCGGACATCGCTATCAGGCAATCCAACCAAGAATGCATAGTTAAATTTCAGTTTTAGTATTTGCGGAAGATTATTTTTCTTATACGTTAAATATTAGATAATAAAATTTTTACAAAATGAACATGAAGTCGATAAAAGACTTAATACTGAATAATCCAAAATCCTCCCAGAACCCGGTGTCACAAGTGCATGAGCATCTACAGATAAGGAAATAAAATACAACATCCGTCCGAAATACAGTGGACAAGAAATAAATACAATATACTGAAAGGGACTATACTAGCTGCGGGTCGCCTCGAATAATGCAACTCACCTAGTCCCAGAATCATCCGCGCTGCTACGCCCAGTAGGCTGCTAGAGGTACATATACCTGTGCAACAAAATGCACATAAGTGTAGTATGAGTATGTAAAAAGCGTGTACTCAATGAGTATCCCGCCTAATCTCGAAGAAGTAGAGACGAGATGATCAACTTCGACACTTACTAGAGGTCAATTAACAATATTCTAAAAATGTGAGGAAAATCATGGATTTATATAGTAGTTCTAATTCACGAAGCCGGAAAACAGGTAAACACCTTCAACAAATAATCAAGGATTTTCAAGGTTTACTCTTTATTATTTTATCAATTTATATCAAGCCATGAAGGGCAAATTTCACGTTTAAAATTCTCAAGCAACAAATAACATGTGCAAATCACACCGAGGCGACAGTCCGATCCAACAGAAATGTAAACTGTGCATTGCTGAGGGTTGAATGGCCCGGACCATAGATGCATTTATTACCCTGCTCGCGAATCTATCTATGCGATGCGGTCAACATAAAATAAATAATTACCCTGCTTGCGAATCATCCATGCGACGTAGGTACACATAAAATAAACAATCACTCTGCTCGCAAATCATCCATGCGACGCAGGTACACATAAAACACATACATGCTCAAATAGCCAATTAAGAATTTATCGGGGAATAATTATTCAAATAAAACCAATTCTCCTTTACCAATTTTTAACAAATGAAGTTTAATCCTTTTAAAAATTCACTTACTAATTCAATGTGATTTAAGCAAATCAAGCTATCAATGGGTTCATAAATAATCTAAGTATAACATGCTTTTGGGTCCTAACTACCCGGACAATAGCATAATAGTAGCTACGCACGGACTCTCGTCACCTCATGCGTATGTAGCCCCCACAAATAGGAGCACATAATCAATTATTTCATCTATGGGGACAATTCCCTATCACAAGGTTAGAAAGGAGACTCACCTCGCTCCGAAGATCCAAACCGGCATTCCACGCCCTTCCGAAGACTCTAATTGATGCACCACGCTCTAAAACTAGCCAATGGTTACGCAAATCCATTAATTTATGCTCAACTATTCATTACAATCTAATTTATAGCAATTCCAAACTCCGATCGAAAAGTTGACCAAAACGCCCTCGGGCCCACGTGCCCGGATTCCAAATTTTTTTTGAAGATAAAGATTACCCATGACCTTAGGAACTCAAATATATAATTTTCTCTAAATTTCATAACCAAAATAGTGGCTAAATTCCAAGAATATGATTTCTAGGTCTTTCTACCAAAACCCCAAATTGTTTTACAATTTTCATGCTCAAATTCATCCATAATTGATGTATTTAACTCAAAATATGTGGGGATAATTTACCTTATCATTAATGATGAAGGTCCTCTCTTGAAACCCCTCCAAGAATCGCCCAAGCTAAGAAAATATGAGAGGAAATAGCCAAAATCCAATTTTTAAAACACCTCCACTGCCTCAGAAATTTCCGCTTCTGCGGAAATATTTCAACTTCTGCGGTCCCGCTTTTGCGGACAAAACACTGCTTCTACGGACACTGGGCTCCAACCCACTTTTCGCTTTTGCCGACGGCCCATCGCTTCTGCAGTTCCGCTTTTGCAGATCTAGGGCCGCTTCTGCGGTCCTGGGCTACTTCACATCCAACCGCTTCTGCGGCTTCTTCCTCGTTTCTGCGGGAAATACCAGAAGTAGCAGCTCCAGCCCTCCTTCAAACTCCGGATTCGATCCATTAGCCACCGGAATCCACCCGAGGCCCCCGGGACCTCAACCAAACCTACCAACCAATCCCAAAATACATTACGGACGTGCTCGAGGCCTCAAATCATATCAAACAATGCTAAAACCATGAATTACACCCCGATTCAAGCTTTATGAATTTCAAAATTTCAAACTTCTATTTCCGATGTTTAAACCTATCAAATCACGTCCGATTGACCTCAATTTTTGCGCACAAGTCATATTCGACATTACGGACCTACTCCAACTTTTGGAATCAGATTCCGACCCCGATATCAAAAATTCCACCCCCCGTCAAACTTCTCAATAACCTTCAAATTTCTATCTTTAGCCAAATGGCTCCAAAATGACCTACGGACCTCCGAATTCACTTCCGATCGCGCCCCCAACTCCAGAATCACCATATGGAGCTATTCACAGTCTTAGAATCCCAAAGGGACATCGATAACACTGAAATCCACTTCAAGACAAACTTATGAAATTTCTTCTAAAATGCTAACTTCCACAATAGGCGTCAAAATGCTTCCGGGTTATCCGAAACCCGAACCGAGCATACGTCCAAACCCGAAATCATCATACGAACCTTCTGGAATCTTTAGATCCTAATTCCGAGGTCGTTTACTCAAAATTCCTATCCTAGTTCATTCTTTCAACTTTAAGCTTCCGAAATGAGAATTCTCTATCCAAATCGACTCTTAACTTCCCGGAGCTTAATTCCGACCACGCGTACAAGTCATAAAACCTGAAATGAAGCTGTGCATGGCCTCCGACTGTTGAACACAGCGCTATAACTCAAAACGACCGGTCAGGTCGTTACAGTAGGCAACATCATTATCATATACCAGCTGATTAGGTGGTGGTGCGTATATAACGTCGTAGCCTTTTTTCATATCTCATATATATATATATATATATATATATATATATATATATATATATATATATATATATAACGCCGTCTGAGTCATGGGTAAATGTACATGTATAAATGAATGAAATGCATGAAAATATGTAATAGTCTCAATATTTTTTTCAGATAAACTTTATTAACTGCGTATTATTGTGAGACCCATAAATAAAAGGTATAATAATATGATACATGGAAATTCAAGAACAGATGCACCTCTAACAATTCAATGAATATTTAGGCTTAACATGTCCAACTTGTGAATTCTAACTCAATATGCACAAATTAAGTTCACATGTCCCAAGTGATCCTCTTCTCTGTATGACTGAAATTGTTCTGCGAAAGTTTGTATCATATTAGAGAAGCTTTGCGTTCAAATGATTTGCAGTAATATTTTTACTTCAATTTATATCCTTTGATTACTTAATAGATTTAAACCAAAGTCAAGTACACCCCAAGCTATAATAATCGACACCCATTAATAATAGAATAATTTATGAAAACTGTATGTTTGTTCGTTTCTTCCGTATAATTTGGACCATGCCAAAAGAAAGAATAGAGGGCCTTAACATACCTGGAGTAGGAACAACTCCGTATAATTATCCCGTTGGAAACCTTCGTGGATTGAACTTAGACCCCAAAATCGAATTTAAGTTTCTGCGCTTTTGAACTTGAGGAACGAAATTGGCTTGGATTTTGGACGAATGGATTCTGCTCTAGCCTTTTTGGTTTTGAAAGCAAAGACAAAATGGATGTAATCTAAATTTCAACTTGTTCCAACGTTTTTGTTGAATTTGGTTGAGGCTTCTGTTTCAAGCTTATTTGAACTTAAGAAGGAATTGCCTTTGCTCCAAACATATTTTAACTTTAAGAAGAAATTGCTTCTACTCTTTATCGTATTTGAGCTTGAAGAAGGAATTTATTTTACTCTCTAATGTATATGACTAATATGACTAAGACTTAAATGATTTAATATGACTAATATGACTAAGACTTAAATGAGTTACACGTTTCTTGCCACTAAGCATATATGACCAATTGGTCATATATTTGAATAGTCTGTCTATTGCCACGTTGGGAGGGGGGTGGAGATTATAATTTTTTTTTTACTTATTAGTTAACTGGGTAATGTCCTGTTACCTGGTAATTAATCAATTACCCGCATAATTTTAAAATTACCACAAATCAAATAAATTTTTATTTATTTTTAAAATACTTCATATATACTTTATATATTATACTGTCGTGGTCATATGGTACCTTGTATGATACTAGTTCATAATTATCGGGTATTATCGCTCGACCTGTATTTTATTTCAAATTGGACACTTTTAACGAAACTCATTTTCTTTAATTCGTGTACCCTTTATCCTTTAGGACACTTATTTATCGCTTGTTATAAATAACATAAGTACGTTAAAGTCACAATGAGCTCATCCTCGAGTCTACGTCAATTAACTGAAGACGAAACTTCTAACGTACGAAAACGCGAGATGTAACAAGTCATTTGTGGATTGTTTTGCCAGTTACCATCAGATCTAGATGGACGAAGAGGACGTTGAGAAAAAGGCTTTCATTACACCATGGGGAGTATACTGTTATAAGATGAGGCCATTCGGTCTAAAGAATGTTGGGTCCACCTATATGAGAGCTATGACTACCATTTTTTATGACATGATACATAAGGAGATCGAAGTATATATGCACGACGTCATCATCAAATCTAAGAAAGCCACAAATCATATAGCTGACTTGAGGAAGTTTTTCGACAGACTGTGGAAGTACAACCTGAAACTAAACCCCGCAAAATATGCATTCGGGGTTCCTGCCAGAAAGTTACTTGGGTTCATTGTCAGTCGCCGAGGGATAGAATTGGATCCGTCAAAAGTCAAAGTCATCCAAGAGATATCGCCACAGAAGAGTAAGAAAGATGTAATGAGTTTTTTGGGACGGCTAAAGCCGATTCATAGCCCAGTCCACAATTATATGTGAGCCGATTTTCAAGATGTTGAAGAAAGATGTTGTAACTAGTTGGACCGAAGATTGTCAAAAGGCTTTCGACAAGATCAATGAGAACTTATCAACACTACCAGTCTTAGTCCTTCTAGAGCCAGGTAGGCTATTGCTACTCTACCTTGCAGTGCTAGATGGAGCCTACGGCTGCGTTCTGGGACAACACGACGAGACAGGGAGAAAGGAACAAGCTATCTATTACCTGATTAAGAAGTTTACTCCATATGAAGCATGATACTCTCTATTGGAACCTACCTGCTGTGCGCTGACTTGGATAGCTCAAATGCTGAGGCATTACTTCTGTGCCTATACAACATACCTCATATCAAGGATGGACCCTTTGAAATATATCTTTCAGAAACCCATGCCCACTAGCAAGCTGGCTAAGTGGAAAATCTTGTTGAGCGAGTTCGATATTGTTTATATGACTTAAAAAGCAGTCAAGGGACATGCACTGGCAGATCATCTTGCTGAGAATCCTGTGGAAGGAGAATATGAACCCTTGAAAATGCATTTTCCCGATGAAGAAGTTCTATTCATAAGAGAAGATTTTACCAAGTCTTACAACGGTTAGAGAATGTTCTTTGACGGAGCGATAAATTTGAAGGGAGTCGGCATTGGAGCTGTCTTGGTATCGAAAACTAGATAACATTATCCGGTATCTGCTAAACTCAGATTTTCCTACACCAACAACATGACAGAGTGTGAAGCATGCATACTGGAGCTCAACATGGCCATCGACATGAATATTCAGGAGCTGCTGGTAATCGGTAATCCAGATTTGCTGGTGCATCAAGTACAAGGAGATTGGGCCACCAAGAATTCCAAGATATTGCCATGTTTGTACCATGTGCAGGAATTGAGAAAGAGGTTCACGAAGATAGAGTTTGGGCATGTTCCTAGGATTCAGAACGAGTTTACCGATGCGTTGGCCAATTTGTCATCCATGATACAACATACCGATAAGAACTTCATCGATCCCATGATCCATAGCCAGCTGGCGTATTATGCCCATGTTGAAGAAGAAACAGACGGGAATCCTTGGTTTCACGATATCAAAGAATATTTGGCAAAAGGAGAATATTCGGAGCATGCAAATCATACTCAGAAACGTACGCTTCGGAGATTGTCCAACAGTTTCTTCCATAGCAAAGGAACATTGTAAAAAAGAACTCCTGATTTGGGATTATTAAGGTGTGTCGATGCAAAAGAAGCATCTAAGCTACTTGAGGAGATACATGTTGGGACATGTGGCCCACATATTAACGGCTTTGTCTTGGCCAAGAAGATACTTAGGGCCGATTATTTCTGGATGACCATGGAGACAGATTGCGTCCACTATGTCCGAAAATGCTACCAATGTCAAGTACACGCTGATTTGATAGAAGTTCTACCAAATGAGCTCAATGCAACAAGCTCACCATAGCCATTCGCCGCCTGGGGAATGGATGTCATTGGTCCAATCAAGCCCACCACCTCAAATGGGCATCAGTTCATCTTGGTAGCTATTGATTACTTCACCAAATAAAGTTTTGGCAGATTTTGTCTGCGAGCGGATTGTTTGCCTATTTGAAGTTCTAGAATCAATCATCACTAACAATTCCTCCAATCTCAACAGTGATCTGATGAAGAATATGTATGAGACTTTCAAAATCTAGCACAAGAATTCCAAAGCCTATAAAGCTTAGATGAATGGAGCTGTAGAAACCCCTAACAAGAATATCAAGAAGATACTGAGAAAGATGGTAGAAAAGCACAAATAATGGCTTGAGAAATGGCCGTTCACTTTATTGGGATATCGTACCACAATCCGAACATCAATCAAGGAAACTCCCTACTTACTGGTTTATGGTACTAAGTTATTCCCGCTGAAGTGGAGATCCCTTCTCTGAGAATCATACAAGAAGCTGAGCTCAGCGACACAGAATGGATAAGAAGTTGTTATGAGCATCTAGCCCTCATAGACCAAAAAAAGGATGAATGCAGTGTGTCATAGGCAACTCTATCAGAACAGAATGTCCAGAGCCTTCAACAAACGAGTCAAGTGGAGGCAGTTCACACGGGGGCAACTGGTGTTGAAGAAGATCTTCCCTATCAGGATGAAGCCAAAGGAAAATTCTCTCCCAACTGGCAAGGCACTTACATGGTTCATAGAATATTGACAAGAGGAGACCTCACACTTGTAGAAATGGATGGAGAAGTGTGGCCAAAAGCGATAAACTCATATGCAGTCAAATGATACTATGTGTAACTATTTATGATTTCACAAAATGATGTAAATTGAACTATGCTTATCCTGATTCCCATTTAAGAGGGGATACGTAGGCAGCCTTGTGGGTTCAGTCATACCATAGTAAAATTTTCATTTTCCCCCAGAACCAGAAAGTGGCGCAGAATTATTAAGAGGGCTCTCAAAGTTTCGGGTCAAGTCTAACCAACTCCATCATATGCTAGAAAGTCAGAAATCAATCAGAAACTGGGGCAGAATTTTGAGGAGGACCCTAAAAATGCTATAGCATGAGAGGAGGACCCTAAAATAGTCACTGATTCATCTAACCAATTTATAAAATAATATATCTTTATTATGTCTTTGAAACTATGAATGATTGCTTGTAAAATAACTATATTTAGCCAACACTACCCCCAGTGATTTGAACAAGACCTTCAGACCAAGCAAAGCAAGCCGACAGAGGCACGAACCGACCTCCCCTTTTACAGAACTTACGATTTTTCTTTGGATGCAGGAGTGAAGGATATACATGCCTCCAAGCCACAATCTTCATAACAACCAAGATACTAAAATCTATTACCAGCTAAGAAAAACTCTACTATCACCTGCTATTTTATTTTTTGCATGGGACTAAGCCCTGTCCCGAATCTTGCATGAGACTAATCTCTGTTTCTATATGCATGAGGCTAAGCCCTGCCTCCATTTTGCATAAGTCTAAGCAGTGCCCTCCATTTGCATGGGACTAAGCCATGTCCCGAATCTTGCATGAGACTAAACTCTGTCTCCATTTGCATAAGGCTAAGCCCTGCCTCCATTTTGCATAAGGCTAAGCACTGCCTTCCATCAGCATGTGACTAAGACCTATTCCGAATCTTGCATGAGACTAAGCTCTGTCTCTATGAGGCTAAGCCCTGCCTCCATTTTGCATACGGCTAAGCTCTGCCTTCCATTTGCATGGGACTAAGCCCTATCCCGCATCCTGCATGAGACTAAGCTCTGTCTCCATCCGTATGAGGTTAAGCCCTGCCTCCATTTTGCATAAGGCTAAGCACTGCCTTCCATTTGCGTGGGACTAAGCCCTATCCCGAATCTTTCATGAGGCTAATCCCTGCCTCCATTTTGCATAAGGCTAAGCACTATCTTCCATTTGTATGAGACTAAGCCTTGTCCCGAATCTTGCATGAGACTAAGATCTGTCTCCGTAAGGCTAGGCTCTGCCTCTATTTTTCATAAGGCTAAACTCTGCCTTCCATTTGCATGGGACTAAGCCCTGTCCATCATGAGACTAAGATCTGTCTCCATATTTGTATGAGGCTAAGTCCTGCCTCCATATTTTCATAAGGCTAAGCATAGCCTTCCAATTGCATGAGACTAAGACCTGTACCGAATCTTGCATGAGGCTAAGCCTTGCCTCCATATTTGCATAAGGCTAAGAACTGCCTTCTCTTTGAAAGAGACTAAGCCCGGTCTCCATCTGCATAAGGCTAAGCACTGCCTTCTCA
This sequence comes from Nicotiana glauca, assembly GCA_026770625.1. NCBI lineage: Eukaryota > Viridiplantae > Streptophyta > Magnoliopsida > Solanales > Solanaceae > Nicotiana > Nicotiana glauca. Next base: position 92,995 of record MU700735.1, on the reverse strand, counting down.
TGGAACTAAGCATTGTCCCTCCTTGCATAAATGTTGCTCTATTCCGACACTATCTATTTTCTCCTCTTTCGGTCTAAGATCTGCCCTCAACCTCACAAGACTAAGCCTTGTCTTGTTGATTTTAGCATCATATTGTTACATATCATGGGCCGAAATATCGCCAAATTGTCCAAAGGCATCATTTTCTAAAGGTATCATCCTTATATCCAGAAGACACCATGACATGGCCTGAGGATCTCCCGAAATTGCATATCACTATTCAAAGGCGTCATGGTTCGGAGGCACCATTTTCATGGCCCGAGAACATCATTTCATGGCCTGCGAATCTCTTATCCCAGAATTCATGGCCCAAGACATCATAGTCTAAGGACATCATTCGCACCGTCAAAAGGAAATCTTTCATGGTCCAAAGGGAACTTGCATCACTTTTAAATTTTTGTAGTAACCTACATACTTCCATGCATCATATTTTGAGTTTGAAGGTGGTCCCAGAGGTAACCATTTTTTGAATAGGATCAACCTTCGCTTCGATTTTTGCTCATACTATTTTCACGATCGATTCTCATCAGTTGCCCATCCTACCTCATGACATCCAGCTATCTACCCTATAACACATCCGATACACTCCAGACCTATAATCATAACTCCATCCGATATTACACTCTATGAAAGAACCTTTGCTGAAATTGGCTACCATTCCTATAACAACTCCATCGACTTCATTCACCGATGGATCCAGAACTACACATGGCCTGATTCCTATAAAATCAGGGATATGTAGGAAGCTCAAGGACTAGAGTTCGGCCTCTATTTTTAAAGAAGGACAGCTGTTGATACTCAATTTCTCCCTATAGTATTTTTAAAGTACATGTATACTTTCAAAACTATGCATTAGCATCAATCGGTATTTTTCCACAATTTTTATATTTTTTGAATTAATTTTATCCTAGTATTTATTTACAAAAATAATTACAAATTGCATCACAAATAGCTTTATAGTATTTTATGACTTGATATTGCTATTTATTGTTATATTAATTTTAATTTATTTCACAAATGGCCAGATTTAAACTTTTTGGTTACAATTGCACTAATTTTACAATTATAGCCCCCATATAAATCACCGCATTATTTTACCAGAAATTGGTCCATTATATTTTATAAAATATTGAATAATTATCTTAAAGCACTTCTATGTATGAAATTATTTTTACTCATTGTTAATTATTTTATAAAATAATTTTTATTCAATTACTTGGGTATTCAACAAACAACCTTTTAATTTTTCTAATATTTCAGACCTAACCCTTTTAATACAAGCCCATACCTCTTAATAATACCAACCCAGTTCACCCCAGGCCTAAATCAAATTAAACCCCGCCCCAAACCCTCTAAATCATGGCAATTGATCATAGAGATTAATGACCATTATCACTTCTTACCTTTTTAATTCCAAACGACTCCCCTTCTAACCTAGCTCATTCTCACCACACACTGCCACCCTCGTTCCCTCATCTCTTGAGCTCTCTCTCTGAGATAAAAACTTAACCCTAGTTGTCGCCACCCAAATCCAGCCCTAATCCCTCAGATTCCCACTCGATCCATGGATTTCCATTGCTGATTGAGACTTCTACTTGTCTTCTACGTCTCCTGGTTGCTCGTTTTTTGTGATTTTATGGAAATATCTCGAAGAGATCTAGTCCAGATCTTGTGTAAGACCCTCTGAAAGTCCGTCGATGGTCTGTGAGCGCTTTTTTTATCGATGTTTTACGGTTCAAATCTCTGGTTCAAGACCAAATTTCCCTTTACCCTTTCTTTTTCTTCAAAACCTAATGTTTGGACTTGAATCGGTTCAGATCTTTAAAGATCTGGAGCGGCTATGAGTTCATCACTAATTTTCTTTATGGTTCTCTTACTTTTAATCGATTTTCAACACTATGGTATTCTAGGGTTTTGGTTTCTTTGTTATTTGTTGTCCGAATCCCTGCCTATTTGAAGTGCTTCAAGTTTCCATGGCTGTTTTATTTAAGGGTCTATTGATTTCTATATTGTCAATCAACGTCAAGTGCTTTCAAATTAGGGTTTTTCTATTTCTTTTGTTTTTGTAAAGAGGTTTTCTGAGATCTTCATGTGTTGGTTAATCTTTCTCGCATGATTATATTTCTGGTTCAATTGACTGACTATTCATTGTTTGATTTCAAACTCTTGTCCGTATTGTTGGAATAATTAAAATAATTAGCCTAATTATCTAGGTTTTCATTTGTTTACTGAAGTAACTTACTGATTTCTGTTTGTGTCCCTTAATGCCGAAGCTCTTAATTTACATATCTTGTTTATTCATGGTTTAACTGACCTTTGATGGGTCTTTAATTATCTATGATTACCTTATTCGTGTGATTGATTGCTTGATTTATGGGCTCTAACCCTAACTGACTGTTAAACCTACTTCTTGCCTTATTTGATGATTCAATTAGAGTTACTTGTGGTATAATTCCCTAGTTTCCTATCCCCAATCAAGCATTGATTGATTATTTGGTTACTTCCTTTACCTTATTCACAATAGTTACCTGCCTTGCGTTAGTAAACTATCCTAATGGTTCAAGGATTCTTACTGATTCCTTTATATGGTATGATTGGGATTCTTTTCTTAATTAGACCCCTATTATTACCGTTTGACCAATTACCCCCTAATTAAGGAGTCTACTCTAAACACCTTAATGTGATTGGATTATGTGATCCTATAATTTCCTTAATTGACTGAATGCTGATTCTTTTACCTTACTTTTGCTCTACTCTGAACTGCTATATAAGCACTATCATTCTGCTCCATTAAACATAAGAACAGTAGTTCACAATACACATACATACATTCCAACTCTCTCTTCTTTCTTTGCTCTTTGTACTAATGTGGGTCTAGCCGGCTGAAAGGCAAGGCTAGATAGTGGAATTGCACCTGTTTTTATATTCTACATTTTTCTTCTTTAACTGATTTATCTCTAGTTAAATTTTAAAACTCAACCTTATGTGTTCCATGTCTATACATCCATGTTTGTTCCTGTACTAGTTACTCAATTTTTTTCCATGTTTAATGTTTTAGTCAACATGTTTAAATTCCGCCTTCTCTTGTTAAATGTGTAGTCAGCATGCCTAAGGCCCACTTGACTGCTTGATATTCTATTAGCATGTTTATTCAGCCCCTGTTTACTCTCTTTAATTTGTGTAATCATGTTGCTAATTTAGTTGTTTAGTATACTTTGTTGATCCTAATGAGCACACACCCTGTCTTCAACATGACTATGTCTTAATTGCTTCTAGTTTCTTAAGTCTTTGAACTATTAGACCCCTGTTTGTTCTGTACAGTTGTTGCTCCATATTCTCTCCTAGAACTTGTTGTATGTTTGAACTCTCTATGTCTGAACCCCTTTTGACCCCTATTTGCAAACTAATTCCTGAATGATTGTTATTTTAAGCATTCTAAGTTTGTGTGATTGATCTTCTCAGAACTGATCTCAAACTATTTTTTCACAATTAGTATTTCCTCTAAAACTATGTCTATTCTTGAAAACCCTTTTCACTCATGAAGTTTATTTCAACACTATTTTATGTCAAGAACTCTCGCTCTACTCTTAGACTATTAAGTTCTGCCCCTCTATTATGTGTATTGCTTAGGGATCCTTGATATCTCTCAGAACTCTGGCATACCATGCTGGCCCTTCCACACTGCACATAACTAATCCCCATTTTGAGAAATGATCCTGGTGTGAGCACTGCCCGGGATCCTTGAGGTCCGTAGGAAACTCTGACACACCAAGACATACATTATAGTCTATGAGATATTTGGCTTCTGAGATTCTGTTGAAGGCCTAGCATTCCTAGGTTTACTTTGAGCCTAATTGACGCTCCCTATAGCATAGTTTCATTTACTTATGTAATTTATTTGATCCTGGTCTGTAATAATATTATTTGTAAATAGACGTTGGGGTGATTAGTAAAAAGGGAGGGTTCCACTATGATGTTTGTGGAAACTGGGTAGATATCATGCTTTAAGTTGATGCATAGTAGAAACCACGCTCTTAGTTTATATACACATTTGCAATAGAAATCCTGCTTTGAGTGCATGTTATGATAGAAATCATGTTCTAGGCCCATATGCTATGTTACTTGTATCCAAACATGTCATAAGTCTATATATTTGCATTAGAAAACCTGCCTTAGGACACTCACTTTTATATTTTGCATATTAGAAACATGTTCATCACGTCTTTCTCTGACTCTGCATAAGTTAATATCACCTGGAAATCATGCCATTAAACCGCTGTTGTAATCATGCTTAAAAAAATAATCATCTTTATGTGCATTAGAAATCCTGATTTAGGACTTTGTTTGCATTGGCTCTAAACCATGTCTACGTCATTTTGAATAAATAATTATCTATAAAAGGTTTGTAACAGTCCAACACATAGACATTGTGTCTTAGTGTAAATGTTGCGATCAAAACACTCACGCAAGTGTACGCGATCGACAAGTAATATAGTGGTAAGTAAAGTATCATTCCCACGAGGAATTGTGATCAACTTCTCAACTGATTTAGGCTCAAACAATTACCAATTCAAGCTAAATTGTCAGAAAATATATAGAACCAATTTACAAATTACTTAGTAATTAAATAATAATTCAACACAAAATTACTTCACCAATTTCACAATATATTTATAACAATTTGGACAAATATATTCCAGGGTCATGGACTTGTTAAAGATCATGCTACTATCTTAGCTTAAGATTGATTTATTGAATTATCCGGGTTATTGATTATAGGGTTAATAATATTCATAAGAATCTTTCGATTTCTTATGCATCTATTCAAGTTAAATTAATACCTATATGTCTATGGTATTAATATTAGCAAGAATGCATTTACAACTCCTATTCTTTAACCAAACAAGGCAATTAAGTATATGTCTATCTTAATTGCGAATTCTTCACCCGATGCCCGGGATTCAAAACTTGTTCTATTTGATTCTATATGCAACCAAGAATTTCCTTTGTCAAGTTTAACTCAAGATTCGTAAATAATATTTCACTGTTAGCTACGCAGTAAAATAATTAAGAGCAGAATCAAATAAACAACCCATAACGATAGATTCAAGATCTTCAATCTAAGCTTCAAACAACAAGATCATCTAACATCCATGACCCCAGAATATTTGGGTTTTTTAGGTACTCATATTCATACAAAAATCAATAATAAAAGTCTTAAACACAATATAAAAAAAGAACTAGAAGAAACTTTAGAAGAACTCTTTGAATCCTTGCTCCAAGATGTTGTTCTTCTTCTCTTCTCCTAGCTCCAAGATGAAGCTCCTCCTTCTTCTATGGCTTTTTCTCTCCCTCAAAATCTGATCTCAAATCTCCCCAATCAATAATGGAGGTTTACTTTAATTAAGTTGAGTGGATCCCTTCAGTTTTCCCATTTTACCCCTCAATAATTCATTTCCCGGACAGAAACGCGCGAAGTAGCGCGCGAACTATGAACTTCGCGCGTTTCTTCGCGCGACTAAGGCAGAAAGTTTTCCAAAACGCGCGAAGTTTATACTTCGCGCATCTGGGAATTCGGTAAAATGCAGAAAATGAAAGTTGTAGCCCTTTTAAATAGATATCCATCAATATATTATGGAGCCCAAACGGAGTTCTGAGCAAAAAGTTATGGGCATTTTACTAGACAATGTGTCGTATGCCTACTCAACTCATTGTTTTGTTCTCCGGACTTGCGTTGTGACCCCCGAACACGATTCCAACTTGATTTATTTAGCTTTTACTCAGACTTCAAAGCCTCAAATTACTCAAATTCATTCCGAATTAATTCTTAAGTTGGAAACTCTTCCTGCAAGGCATAAATCATGAATTTAGTACAACTCATAATCATTTAAGCTCAAATCATTGTGAAATGCAATACTTATAGTGTTTTTACAATAACTAAAACATGAGTTTTTAGCCTATGATCAGTAAACATGCATAAAATCAGTTTTGTAATATTTAATCACTTAGTTCAGCATACTATAGGACTAAATAACTTCAAACTGTTTAATTAGTTCCCAGATTATGAGTGCATAGAGACCCACGCCTAGGCAAGCCTTAGGCCATTAAATAACTGTGAAATCAGGTTCTGTTTATGTGTGAAATTGTCCATGTTTAACAGGCTATAAAATTAATAGGCAAACTAATTAGAGTTCTGCCACTTCGCTCATAAATAAATGCTGCATATTCTGTATCTGTGATGTTCATCTAAAAATCATGTTCCAAGGTTTTTTCTAAATTTCTTTGAAAATCAATTGTTTGAGACGTGCTATGTATTTGTTTATGTGTGGAGGCAAACATGAGCCCTTAATTACTTCCCTATTTGGACAATCCTTTGTGTTCTTTGTTGTCGCTTAGATTTTACCCTTTTAAATACCTTAGGAGTGTCTAGAACTGCCTGAGTATAGAGGTCCTAAATACCTCCGGGACCACAAGGAAGGGACGGTTAAAGCATGCTTAGAGTTTGTTAATTAAAAACTCGCTTATATAACCACTAAGGGGAGGGCAATGGGTAGTAAAAGGATATGATGACCTACACGCTAATGTCACGTGTAGCCCCTCTAGTTGTGGAGGATTATTGGGCATTGCATAGATTGATCCTATAGGCTAATAAACTTAGGACTTCCCTTCCCCAATTCATATATGTGTACTTAGACTGCCTAAACTTCCTTGGTTTATGAATGTATGCTTGGACTGCTCAAACCTCGTTAATCTACGTGTGTTTAGACCATCTAAACTTCCTTGATTGTATATGTGTTTAGACTATGTAAACTGCCTTTATTTGCTAATGTGTGTTTAGACCGATTATTTGTTAAATGACTAATTCACATAACTAAGTTCAGTCGGGACCCACCGTTATGGACCGCCAGGGGTGCCTAACACCTTCCCATCAAGGTTATTTCGAGCCCTTACCCTGATCTCTGGTAATGCAAACTGGTTACATGAATTAATTTCTCTAGGTGCCCTAACACACCTTAATCCTTTAGGCGGCGACTCTTCAAATACTCAATTCCCAAAAGGAAATAAGTTGTTCCCCCATGAATGTCGAAACCCGTACTCCGTGAAAGAAAAAGGGGGCATGACAGCTGTAGGTGTTACAAATGTGACTCGGGGTACGTATTTGCGAATCTCGTAAATGAGAGGAAATTATCACAAAATCAAAACACCCCACATTCCCGCTATCATCACAAATGCAATGAGAAGTTCGCAATTGCAAACAACGGACCATTACAAAAGTGATCAAGAAGATCACAAATACGATCACTGCTACGCCGAGATCCCCTTTGCAAATGCGAAGATAGTGTTCACAAATGCGAATCTAGCAGACTCAAGCGATTCTTGTAAATGCGATATCGTACCTCACAAATGCGAGTATTGCAAATGCGAACAAATCTCAAATTTGCGAGACCTGCAGCACATGTTCAAAACTAGCAAACTGAAACTCTTCCCAAATACTCAGAAGTGCGTGCGAAACTCACCTGAGCTATCATGACCCAAAGTCTAACTAGTCATGATGGAACCTAACCCAACCTACTAGGTAAGACAATTAACAACTATCCAATTCCAATGCAATTTTATAAGACAATTAAGTAAAAGAAAATATCTGAATGTTATATATTCTCCAAGAACCGGTAGTACAAATCATGAGCTTCTAAGATTAGAATTTACAGAGCTGGTATGAAATAAATACATCATATGTACAAAATGTACACAAAAGATTTTTATGAATCTAAGGCTACCATGAACAAGAGGTAGCCACTACCGGAACACAGGTACATCTTCAATTCTAGATCCCGCGATCATGGCAATATCAACATCCAACATCTACATGTAAGATATAGAAGTGTAGTATGAGTACAACTGACTCCATATACTCAATAAGAAACCTAACCTTAGATTTAGAGTAGTGACGAGCTGGGACAAGGGTCAGAGTCCAACACCAATAGCCAACAACAATTCATAACAACATAATGAAAGTAATAAAAGAAGTAACTTAGAGATAAAATGCTTAGCTCGTTCACAGTTTCAGAAAATAGGCATGCTTTTCAAGTTTATCAGTGAAAACCAAATCTTTTACCGAAATCGCCAAAAATATGAGTAAGCTTGAAAACTATGATTTTTCCCTAAAGGATTTCAACAGGTAAATGTTTCATTTTCAAATGGCATGAGGAAAATACATCTCTATACCTACATGTCAATGTATGCATGCCTACTGTAATACCATGCAGTGATAAAACCATATGTATACTCTCGATGCATCAATGCACTCGGTCCTCAAAATCACTCAATCCTCATAGTCACTCAGTCCTTACAACCACTCAGTCCTCATAGTCACTCAGTCCTCCCAATCATTTGGCACTTGCACTCGGTAGGAACCTGCACTCACTATTGTGTACAGACTCTGGAGGGGCTCCTTAAGCCCAAGTGCTATAATATGCCAACCATGGTATACATCAATAAATCATGTTGCGGCGTGCAACCTAATCCCATAAAAATCCTCACCATCAGGCCCTCTGCCTCACTCAGTCATAAATCTCTCCAGTCTATCGGGCTCTCAATGTCATGAAACATCAGCCCAAGAATAATGATGTGATGTATCAATAAATGGTAATCGAGACTGAGATATGATATGAATATGAACGCTTATTACTGAGCACGTAACACAATGAAAGTTGATAACTCAATAACAGGAATGACCTCAGTGGGTCCCAACAAGATAGACATGCAACCTTGACATGTTTTATAACATGGATTATAACTCAATAGCTCTAGTACATAGAGATTTCATGGTTACATATAAGATCGGTAACTATCCAATATCACATTTAATGGAGTCACAATTCAACGATGCACGCTCACACGCCCGTCACCTAGCATGTGCGTCACCTAAAAACCAATACATAACATGTAATTCGAGGTTCCTTGCCCTCAACACCAAGTTTAGAAGTGTTACTTACCTCGAACAAGCCGATTCCAATACCGAGCAAGTGAAGCGATGCTCTAAAAATTCCATCTTGTGCGTACTAACCTCTGAATGGCTCAAAACTAGCCAAAAGAAACTCAAATACATCAAATAATGCTAAAGGAAACAAAACCAATCGATAAAGGTCGAATCTTTAATCATAAGCCCAAAATCGGCAAAAAAGTCAAACCTGGGCCCGCACCTTGGAACCCATTGAAACATACTAAATCTGATAACCCATTCAATTACGAGTTCAACCATACTAGTTTCACTCAAATCTGATATCGATTCGACGTTCAAAACTCAAAAATTCATATTATGAAACTTTAGGCTAAAACCCCCAAATTTTTGGAATCCACAATCAAATGCCAAAAATGAAGATAGATTCATGATGTAAAATAAAAAATGAGTAGAGAACACTTACCCTAATCCACATGGTGAAAATTTCTTCAAAAATCGCCTCAGTCTGACCTCTATAACTCAAAAACTGCAAAAATTTGGCTGAAACCCCCGAAATAGAGTAATTTATAATCACTGGGTAAAAAATACTCTACCTAATCATGGGACATCCTTCGCGATCGCGAAGAACAAACTCAGCAGCCTCTCAAAATACACTACATGTTCGTGAAGCATCAGCTGCGAACGCAATGAACACATGAACCTACACTATGCGATCGCGATAAGAACAATGCGCATGCGAAGAAGAAACTTCTGCCCCCAGCTTCTCAACTCACCACTACACGAACGCGGGCTAAATCATGCGAACGCAATGCCCAATATCCAGAAAATTATATGAACGCATGAAGCTGCTCACGAACGCGAAGTAGGAACTACTCAGCTTCAAATTATTCCCTTACGGCATCCCGTAATCCGAGATCGCAAAGAACACTGGGTGCACTAGACATCAACAGAACCAGCAGTGAGAACATGAAGAAAAATAGCGGAAAATCAATCTGAAACACGCCCGAGCCCCTCGAGACCATGTTTGAACATCCTGGCAAGTCCCATAATATAATACGGACATACTCGGGGCCTCAAATAACATATAACAACATTGAAACGATTAATCACACCTCAAATCAAACTTAATTGAACTTTGAACTTTCAACTTCTAATACTCGTGCCGAAACATAGCAAACCAACCCGAAATGAACCCAAATTTTGCACACAAGTCCCAAATGACATAATGAAGCTATTCCAATTCTCGGAACCACAATCCGAATCCTATATCCACAAAGTTGACTCCCGGTCAAACTTATGAACTTTCCAAACCTTCAAATTACCAACTTTTGCCAATTTGTGTCGAAACCTTCTACAAACATCCAAATGCAAATCCGAGCATACGCCCGAGTCCAAAATCACCATCCGGACCTAACGGAACCATAAAAATTCTAATTCGAGGTCAAATACTAATAACCTAAAAACTTGGTAAACTCTTCCAATTTAAAGCTTCCTAGTTGAGAATCATTCTTCCAAATCAATTCTGAATAACCTAAAAACCAAAACGACGATTCACACAAGTCATAATACATCACATAACGTTACTCATGCCCATAAACTATCGAGCGAAGTGCAAATGCTTAAATGACTGGTCGGGTCATTACATCCTCCCCCACTTAAACATACGTTCGTCCTCGAATGTGCCTAGAGTTTTTGTTAAGTCGTCAGATCACCGTGTAACCTTACCATACACATACTCGTGGTTGATACCACATCACACTAATTCATATAAGCCTGACAACATAACCTAACTGAAGATCCTTAATTTAACTTAGCCCATAAACCTTAGAACCAATTTTCCAACATCCGATATTTCTTCCAAGACCCGAACCTCACAATCTACACACTGTATATAATTATGAACAAGCTGTATCAAGCCATAAACATAACCCAAGATGCAATCACAGGATATACCACGTAACTAAAACACCCATAGCAAGATTTCCAATCATAGTAGCTGCTCAAAATAAGCCAATACCGGTAATATACCTCACATAAAACAAAACCTCATTCTAAAGTATTTGTACACTGCATATGATGAAGAAACACGCAGAAACATATAACTATTCATCAGATCAACAAGTCATGGAACTCTCTTTCCTTCGACAAAAACTATAGCATATTTATAAGCCGATCATCGTCATTATCCCTTTCAAATATACCACAATCAAATCCGATAGCACCTATTCTAGATCCAATGATCAAGTACAAGCTACTCTACTGACACGCCACACCAATACTACATAGAGCCACAAACCGTGCATCCGTGTACCAATACGCAACAATTCAAATCTACTCAATAATGAAAAATAACTCAAATGAGAGAATTGTCCCCCAGGCTCCATAAGTACCACCAAAATGAAATTCTAAAGACCCATCACATACCACAGAACTATAACACACAAGCCTAACAGAAAGGATCATATCTCAACATAATCCCACTGCAATATGTGATCATATCCAAATACTGGTCCATATGAAATACCTCAAGCCACCCTACTCATAATCAATAACCACGCGCTTCGACATCAAGTGCCCAAAGTATCTTACCATAACCACAGAGAAGTAAATGACGCAATGCCACACAAGCTCGAAATAACATAACCAATGCACAATCAGTCATGCAACACCCAAATACCCATCTCGCTCAAATTTTGATATAAAGCCCAAATAGAACCGCACCATGTGGGCTTATAACCAACAGATCACAACCCTCGTATCATTGAAGAGTAACACATAGAACATATCAAAGACGAATAAAATCAATTCTAACTGAATGGCACATTCCTCAACATTGACAGTTCCGAAGCCAACCAATCCAAACTGGTGTAGAATACACATCTTCATTGGGACTTTCAATGGGCCCCAAATCAAATCTGGCTATCCACAAATAGATAAATAACCCTCTGAATGTCCACAATGACCTAACCATAACACATACCATCCTCTGACTAACTTTGGCCATATTTTCACAGTCCACAACCATGAATCAATCTATTCCTGAGAGCACCCAGTCTCCAAATACATAAGACACACGAATCACCATATCTAATCCCAACTCCATCGCCTGAATGTCTAACATATCTCTCATACTCAATCATCCCACAAGGAATACTTTTCTAATTCTTCCGTGCCATATAGTAATATCTAAAAATTGGCAGTCGGTCAACCAGGAGAGTGATGCAATACCAATAAAGTATTCGTAAATCAAAACACAGTGCGCCTTATGAAATGTACACTCTACTCAAGCAATACCAAATAGTAATATCATTCACTTAGTCATCTGAAACAGTCCATGCTACCTAAGAATTTATGTCCTTCCCGTCAAAACTGACCCGTGATCTTGCACAAGCAAATCTTGATCCCATACAACCCCCACATCAATCATACCATCATATGAAAAGTATAAGAATCTCATAATCAACTCTGAGTCACAAGCAAACTTCATACTCAATTAGCTGGGAACCTTCCGTTTGATCTCATCCAATAGAAAATCATAATACGCAACATGTTCCACATACCAGTAGGAAATATACACCTCGAACCATGGAAAAAACCGAATCTATCTAGCTCAACCAAGCCATGCAGGTTGCCAAACCTAAGAATATTGCCACAAATACCCGTGGTGACTCACAACGTCATAAGTACTCCAAAGAACCGATCCCATCTATTATTGTGCTGATCCAACCTACTACTAAATTGTCCTATTTCTCCGAGTTCCTTCCAAATTGCCTTCAAATTGATACTTCTCCTTGCTAGAACGCCACGATCCTTAACCAAAACTCACCCCACAAACTCTAGCATAGAACCACATCGTCCTAAGTTCTATAAGCCACATAATTCCCTCTTAAATACCCCAAAAACACCATAACAGTGATACCCAATCTGAAGAGGCCTTCTATGAATCTAAGCCATTTCTTTCACTTTCTGATACTAAAATGTAGAGGATGTAAAAATACTGTGAGTCTCGACACCATCTAATGTAAATCTCAGTTTCTAGCCATATACAAATCCTAAGAATTCCCAATTGCTATACATAAATCTTGAATCCATCAGAACCCATTCGAGAGTTGTCTACTTTGCTCAAATCTCACTTATACCGCCCAAACATGCCGAACGACCTGTTCCCCATTAGCACAATAACACCCAAAGAAGTATTCCACACCTCTAAACAACCGAGTAAATTCCTATCCCGTGCACACTACATCCCTCACAAATAACCACTCAATCATTCCATGATTCACATATACCTATAGAGAATAGTATAACCAATATCTTGGAATTTCCTTACTCGAGTCATCCTCAACCTAAACCTATACAAGTCATAACTGATTCACAAGTATACCTCAAACCAAAACCATCACAACACATAACCGTGCAATCAGCTCGTCGATAGTAGACTCCCCCACTTGGCTCAAAGACATAAGACAAAACACTCAATAGTCAAAATGCCCATACTTTATTATTGTCATAACCCCGCACCAAAATTCAAATTAATTCCTTGTAAGCTCATGCAACACAAACCCTCTAATACCTCTGATTATCTACAAACCTCACATTTATTACGGTCAGGTCGACTATTAAAACCAATCTAAACTCAAATCGCACAAATATAACCCACTGGTATAAAAGAAAGACTCCACACAACATCATAAAAATCACACATCCGTAGAATAACTCGTAGGCTATAACCCACATGCTTAGCCTCAAACTGACATTTCTTTATACCCTTTCACAGCCACAACTACTACACATTCACTTAATCTTCCTGAGTTTGAACCCATCATCAAGCCAATGAGAATCTAATTTGTTCCATAATTAAACAACATGAAAGATCTTTCAACACACTCATCGAGCCACAAGTCGAAGATTAAAGTGATTTCAAAGCTTCCTCCTCCTACTTCTATCAAGGGGGTTAGGAGCTTTCTTAGGCATGTGGTGTTCTACCGAAGATTCATTAAGGACTTTTCGAAGATAGTGAACCCTTGTGCAAATTGTTGGAAAAGGATTCTAGGTTTGTGCTTAATGAAGAATGCATGAAAGCTTTTGAACTTCTCAAATACAATTGACAACCACTCCTATTATTGGCGCACCTAATTGGAGCTTACCCTTTGAGCTTATGTGTGATACAAGTGATGTTGCTATAGGAGAGGTTTTGGGGAAAAGGGTGAACAAGATATTTCACCCGGTATATTATGCAAGCAAAACTATGAATGATTCCCAATTTAATTACACGGTGATGAAAAAAGAGTTGCTAGCCATAGTGTTTTCCATGGAAAAGTTTAGGCCTTATCTCATGGGTTCCTAGGTGATTATTCATATTGATCATGCAGCACTCCGCTACATGATAAAAAAGGATTCTAAGGCTCGGTTGATAAGATGGGTTCTATTGCTTCAAGAGTTTGACCTTCAAATTGTTGAGCAAAAAGGGTGTAAAAACCAAGTGGCGGACCACTTGTCCCGCTTAGAGGATGAGGGGAGGTTCCATGATGGGCTCAAAATTAATGATTCATTCTCGGATGAGCAACTCCTCTCTGTATCTTTGAATAGTATGCCTTGGTTCGCTGATGTTGCTAATTTTCTTGTGACCGGCATTGTCCCATGTGAGATCTTTGCTATCCAAATGAAAAAGCTTAGACGGGATAACTTGGATTACTACTGAGACAACCCTTACCTGTTCAATATTTTTAATGATGGTCTAATCCGGAGATGTGTTTCAAAAGAGGAGCAAATGAGTATTCTTGATGCTTGCCATTCCTCGCCCTTCGGTGGCCATCATGCTAGGACGAGCACTGCTTCAAAGGTGCTCATCTATGATTTTTATCGGCTTACATTGTATAAAGATGCGAGTGAACTTGTGAAGAGATGCGATGAGTATCAGAGAGCCAGTGGAATTTCCAAGAGAGATGAAATGCCTCTCACCACAATTCTTGAGGTTGACATATTTGATGTGTGGGCATTGACTTCATGGGAACTTTTGTGAGTTCATGCGGTAACACGTACATTTTGGTTACTGTTGATTTTCTTTCCAAGTGGGTTGAAGTTGTGGCTTGTCCCAAAAAAGTGGCAAGGAGTATAGTGTCTTTCTTGAAGAAAAATATTTTTACAGGGTTTGGCACTACTAGGGCGATCATCAGTGATGGGGGTTCTCATTTTTGCAATAAGGCCTTCGATACTTTACTTTCCAAGTATGGTGTCAATCATAAAGTGTCAACCCCTTATCATCCCCAAGCTAGTGGACAAGTTGAAGTTTCCAACAGGGAGATAAAGAGCATATTGTTAAAAACTATCAATGAAAATAGGACTGAATGGTCAAAGAAACTAGATGATGATTTGTGGTCTTACATGACTGATTATAAGACTCAAATTGGTATGTATCTATATCGGTTGGTATTTGGGAAAGCATTCCATTTTTCGGTTGAGTTAGAGCATAAGGCCATGTGGGTGCTGAAGAAGTTAAACATTGAGTGGGATGTTGCAGCAAATCTCAAGGTAGAGCAACTTAATGAACTTGATGAGTTTAGGTTCCATGCCTATTCCAACTCGTCCTTGTATGAGGACAAGATGGAATACTTACATGACAAGTATGCCCAGAGCAAGGAATTCAAAAAAGGTGATTTGGTTCTTCTATTCAACTCTCAGTTACGACTGTTTCCGAGAAAGCTCAAGTTAAAATGGAGTGGCCCTTTTGACGTGGTGCATGTAACTCCGTTTGGTGCTCTTTATTTGAAAAACAAAAATGGTAAAATCTTCCGAGTTAATGGGTACCGAGTGAAGCACTAGCTTGGCAAGTTTGATGATAGACACGTGGTGGCAATGATCCATCTCAAATGATTGATTGTAACCTGTATCGTGCCACGACGTTAAATCAAGCACTTCTTGGGAGGCAATCCATGTGTTTTTCCTTCTTTTTGATTTTCTTATTAGTGTAGGCTTTGTTTTGGACTAACTGGTTGTGAAGTTGTGCAAGAATTTTTGATGCAGTACAGGACTAATACTGGAAAAATTTGGCTAAGTGTGCAATTGAACCGCTGACCACGCCAAAAATTTTGTGGTCAGCAGAAGCATTTCATGGGGGCGTAATTTGGTAGCGGGCACGGACTTGAAAATTCCCAAATGAGACCTCTTTGAAGTTTGAACCGCATCCTCAATGGTTTTTTGCGGTCACTAGACTTTGTTCTGCCGCTGTGCTACTTTTTCGCTCTCACTGGTAATGTGAACAGGCAGTTTTTCAGGATAACCAAAAGCACGGACTGCAGTGGAATTTTGGCCATGCTAGGTAGGTCGGTGTGGGACCTAGTGTTTTATTATAAATAGGAAGGCCCTCCTCCTTTTACCCTTTTGGCACTTTGCACTCTCAAAAGAAAAAGGTTACTGTTCATCTCCTCTAACTTGATCCTAATTGCATAACACTAATCAGAAATCTGTTTCCATCACTCATCAAACAACTGGTTGCTCAAATCATCACATTGTTTTTAAATTTGTGCTTTTCCTTTCTTTTATTTTTCTCTTCTTCTTTTTTTCTTTTATTTTTAACTAAGGTTAAATAGTTGTTAATTAGTTGCTGCTAAAAATTCACGATGATACTTGTTGTGCATTCCTAGTAGGGGTTAGTGGTGTACATGATACCTGTAATGACTAAAAAAGTGAAATCCCTAGCCCGTTTCTTTTATGAATTCAGTGGACGAGGTCGTATTTTTGCGGTCAACATTTATCTAAAGTGTGGACTTAAAATTGATTTGAATTCCATCGTTAGCAGTGGAAATTCCACCAACAGCAACCTGCTTTACTTGGCCATGCTTCATGTTTTACGGACATCAAAATCTAAGTTTAGAGAATTGCAAAATTAGGTCCGCGACTGCGTTTGTTTTTCCGCGGACAGCGGTGTAGCTTTCGTGGCCGCGCCCAAAATTACACTCTCAGCGGTACCTCAGATTCAGAGAATGGGTAGTTTGAAAACCAACATTTTGAGGACGCAATTCTTTTTCCACTATTCATGGTTGATTATCCACGGCCGCGCCCTTTGTCCACTGTCAGCGAACCTCTGCTTTTGGAAAACTATCAACTTTTCATCTTCCTTGCTTTAATGATTATTTTAACAACAACACTAATGAGCTTTCAATGATTGTGTATGCAAAAAATGTTGAAATCTAGAGGCGGGGGTGATAAACAAAAAGGGAAAGCAGAGTCCTCCCAAGGAAGGGGACGAGGAAGGGTGAAGTTACCCCTAGCAGTACAATAATCCATTGGGTAGTTGCAAAGGACCATCAAAGCTACAGAAAGAACTGCATCCCATTCTGAAATGGGTGAATATGTCACTTCTTAGGAAGTTTCCGAAGGAGACTCAATGCCAACCCACGTCCCTAAAGACTTTTCGGAGAAATTTTAGTTGAGAGATAAACCTACACCCCCTACTTCTTCTGAGTCGTCAGATGGCTTAGAAGAGAGTAGTGAGTTTTCAGCATCAACCTCTCTACCTGCCAAACCTTTGGCCCCACTAATGAACCCTATTGATGTAAATGTTGGATCACTAATGACAGGAGAGGTGGTGACACCCAGGCAGGGGGGTTAGAGAGATCAAGGAACCAAGTGGTGTGGCAATAACTATTTGTTATTGAGAAAGCATATCACAAATTCCAGGAATAGTGGCCGCAGAGGTCTCTCACCCTCGAGACACAATTCATAGAAAAGGACCTTCTACCTCACAATCCCAATGTGAAGAGGCAATTTGATGAAAGAGTGGAGTGGAAGTTATTCACAAGCAAGCTGCCGCATGCCAATGAATATCTAGTCAAAGCGTTCTATGCCAACCTAGCCCACATAAAAAAATTCACCTATGTGACCAAGGTGCAAAACCTGAAGATTAGATTTGATGGCAAGACGCTGAGTGACTATTCTGGGTTCAGTGGTGAGGATAAGTTCTTGTATCTGGAGAAGGTGGCTATGGATGAGTTAGCCCGTCCTTGGCTTGCATCGGTGATTGCTATTCCCGGGACTACTCCAGCTTGGTTGACTCCTGGGGCCCCAATTTACAGGAACACTTTGAGCTTCAAAACAAAGGGATGCGCTACTTTTGTGTGCAGTCGGGTTGACCTTAATACATATCACAGTAATATGCCATTTTGTCGGGATCTTATTGTGGGTGCTATCATGATGGGGTACCTGATTAACATCGAGAATATTGTGGCCAAGGTGACTACCATAGTGTTTGGTAAGAATGATATCTCATATCCTTTCCCAAACTTCATCACTATGTACCTAGAGGATCATGAAGTAGAAGGAAGGGATTTTGACACCAAAGAGGCCATTTACATGGTATAGCCTTCAGGGTGTGGACAAACCCAAGTCTAAGGGCAAAACCACTGCTTCCATTGGACAGTCTAAAGAGCTAGTTGGTGGCCACTTGTTCTGAGCCTTCCACTAACATGCCACATCCTTCCTCCGGACCTTCTTCCTTTATTCTGACTTTAGTGCCTTTTTCATCAGCATCCCCTCTCACTGCACTGAGGGTTAACCAGACTCTCTCCAGTATCAACAAGTGGATGCAGACAACTACAATAAAGCTATTTGTCTTATCCAGCACAATGGCAGCTCAGTCAGTTCCAGCACAACCCCAGGTGTCTGCTTCAGTGGAGAAATTGCTAAAAGAGCTTATGGACAACTAGAAGAAGCTCCTGGATAACCATAAGGTAATCATGGATGCTTTGGAGTCTCAAGGAAAAGCAATTAAGAAGTTGCACAAGAAAACAAAGAAGCTGAAGAAGACTCGGGCTTCAAAGGAGTCAGTGAAGATGCTGAGCGGGGAGGTTGAGAAGATTAGATCAGCTGGAGACATTCCATTGGACTTATTGTTGGAGGAGCCATTCCTAGCAGCTCAGGAAGCACAGGAAGCAAAGCAGAAAGGTGACAGAGAGCCCATGAGGAGAGGGGTGATCCCCCAGACTGAGGATCTAGAGATTGAGGTGGAGGACCCAGAAAGAGGTGACTCAGGCCAGCCACAGGACCCAGTTATTGGCCCCATACAGGCGTAGGCACCATATGAAGTTCTTCTTTACTCTCTATTTTTCTCCTATTCTATTTTTGCTAATAACATTGAGGACAGTGCTAATTTTTATTGGGGGTGGCCTATTTTGATGATGATCTGGATATTTGGTTTGTAATAACCTTGATACTATTTTTTGCTATTCTCATAGTTTTTACTTTTGGTATGTATATAAAGTTACTCTTCCATGTACATATTCATTCCCTTTTTATGTAGATTCGTCTCAAATCCCTATTGTACATATTCGGTTTACTTTCTGTATTTTACTTTATAACTTCTTTTGCAATTTTTATTAATAGCATAACTTCTTATTTCCTTTAGTAGCTTATTTTTCAGTTTGTAGCTTCTTACTTTTACAAGTTTTCATGATCAATAAGTCTTTGGTTTTCTTAATGCCACGGTTCTTTCCAAAGGTGGAGTTTATGTGAACCGGGTGGCTCTTCCCGATGATGGATAGCGTGCCAACCTTCTTAAGGGTTTGAGTTCGTTTTTCTTTATGTTTTTATGTAAATAGTAGTAACAAATAAAATTGACTCAGGCAAAGCTTCACTTGGGCCTAGCACATTTACCTTTGACCTTATGGTTAGAAACAAATTGATTTGCAAGGAATGGTGCTGGCTGCGACCTTTAGACTCTTGTGTTGACTAAACAGACATCGAGTGCCTTCTTGGAGCCATTTGTGTTGCTCAATCTTAGGTAGGGCTGTTGTAGGCCCTCGAATCTGTCTCTTTAGCATTCCAACAGCTTGTGAGGTGAGATATTGATTTGCAAATCCAAGTCCCGTGCCAATAAGTCTAGAACTTGCCTTGAATGTGTGTCTAGGCAAAATTCTAGGTGCAGCTCGACTTGAGATATGATTATAGGCTCTCCTTGACCCAAATTAAAACTTGAAAGCATCCATAGCCCACCAAATATGATATCCCTAGTCATCCCCGTTGAGCCGAAGCCGTTGTTCTTTCAGTAGCCATGATACAAGCCTTTATCCATTCTAAAATGACCCTCTCTTGGCACCCGATCTTTCCTTAGCACAAAGAATAAGTGTGGGGGGAGAGACGAAGAATGCAAAAGTGATAAAAGGTACAAAATGAATAAAAGGGAAGGCAAAAAGAAAAAGAAAGAAAATCCAAAAAGTCAAAAAGAAAGTGAATAATATAGAAAAAATGAAGGGATTAAATAAAAGCACTGAAGAAAGACTTGGAATGATTAGAAAGGAGAAAAAGGATTGACATGAACAAGAATAAGTGATAGTGTGTCTCTCTAATCCCCTAAGGAAGAATAAAATGACTCAAAGAGTCAAGAAAATGTGAGCCGAAATGAAAAAAATAAAGTGCTTAAGGAAAGATGAAACCGTCATAGACCGATATATCCTACCCTCGAACCAAAAGACTTCATTAAATTCCCACAAAAGCCCTATATGATGTCGAGTTGAGTGAATTTACATTAGTGGTGATTCACATATGGGGCAAGCTTATGGTACTTAGAGCTAGACTTGTGACCTTTTTTGAAAGATGAGCATATTTTTTCACAATCCTTGTTCTGAGTGCTACAATCTAAAGTGAGGTTTGCTTATGGAGAGTAGAGGAGTATGATTTTGGGTTCCACAATGGCCTATGTAGTAGAAAGAGTTTCCTTGATGAGTTAAGTCAACTTTTGATGCTTTTGTGTCGCACTAGGGCTATCATACTAAAAAGGGTGTGTGTTTGTTAATAATGCATTTAAGTTGAGGGTAATTGTTAGTCCCAATTGATGCTTGATGAAGTCACCATAGAACAACTTAAATTCTTCTTTCTTTTACATTGTGGAGGTGGGAGTTACTTTGTTTGCTTGAGGACAAGCGAAAGCTTAAGTTTGGGGAGTTGATAACTACAGATTCTAGCCTATCTTATGCTCATTTTTGCTTAGGTTTTGGATAAAAAATGTGTAAAAGTATTCCCAAAAACTAACTTATTGGGCTTGTTTGCAGGGTTTGGTCAAAATGAAGCAAGAAAGTCATAACCGGATCATAAAGAAGTTAAACCTATACAAATTCAAAGCTGAGATAAAAGCGCTGACAGCAAATGAAAAGAGCGGCCGCCGAAGGTCCACCGTTGAGGCAGCAACAATTATGCTGATAGTGGAATTCAGGTTCAGAGAACGTGTGTTGGATGCAGACAGGGACCGCTGACCGATACGAAAGACTGCGGCCACGAAATACCTAATGCGTCCACGGTGCAAATTCCGCTGAGGGCGAAATAGAGATTCAGAGGCCTGGAAATTTGAGCTCAAATGAAGAGTGCGGTCCGTGAACAGTTTATGCGGCCATGTTTGAAGATAATGCCGAGGCGATATATTTTATGCTCCTAATGAAATCAAACCCAGTCCTAGTCCAAAATGGAAGAAACGCGGTCCACGTTTGCTTTTACGCGACGACAAAAGTTCAAGCACTGAGGCGCTCAGTATTGCGCTGACAGCGGAACCTCCGTAAGGGTATTTTTGTCCATTAATTTTAGCTGTGTATAAATAGATCTTTTTCACATTTTTAGGGCATCTTTTGTTTTGAGGATCTCGTGAACAGTCGTATTTTACTACTTAGAGTAAATTTAGATCAACTTTAGCTATTAAACTTAGATTTTATTCTTGTAATCAACTTTTATGGCATATATTTCATCTCCATCTTTGATTTCTACCTTGGTTATGAGTACCAAACCCATTAGCTAGGGTTGTGACCCAACCCTAGCGTGGGTATTTAATGGGTCTTCAATTTTAGGGCTTAATTATTTATGGGTTAATGATATTTAGCTTGATTCAGGCTTTAATTGTTGAATTAGTGGTTGCAAAAACTGATTTGCGCCTTTATGACTTAGACTCTTCTTGAGAAAGAGAGACTAAGTCCAGGAAATTCAGGCTAACAAGGAATTGGGGTGTATTCAAGAGATTGATAGCCCTAATTAAAGGGTTAAACCTAGAGATAGTAATTCCTGACTTGAGCCAAGTTTGCTTGCATTATTTGAACATCCAATTGGGCTTGAGAAAGCCAATTAGGGCAAAGTCACTCAAACTACCGAGAGGTATAAAGTGAGTAATTATGTGCAAAGGTTATATCATGATCCCAGATATAACAATCTTGTCCTAACTTTTAGAACCCATTAGATACCCGCCTAGGTGTAAGTCAGTTCCCTAGTGCTTTTTATCAATTGAAAAAAACCCTTCAAAAACATTGTACTTAGATTATTTTCAGCAATTAGTAGCATTAATAGTAGAATAGAAACAAATACAAACATGTTTAGAAGTGCAGTTAAGAGCAACACACATAACTAGATTGGATAGAAACCCAACTCTCAACCAATATTAACTCCTTGTGGATATCGATCCCGACCTTTCGAGTAAAATATGCATCGACCACTCTTGCCATTTTATAGTGGTACAAGGTTGGAGTCGATCATTCCGCACACTGGTAGAAAAATACACCTCGAACCGTGGTAGAAATTATAAAGAACTCTTCGAAGCCCATTTTCACATAACCAAGCCGAAATAATTGAATCTCTCTAGCTCAACCAAGCCATGCAGGTCGCCAAACCTAAGAGTATTGCCACAAATACCCTTAGAGACTCACCATGTCATAAGTACTCCAAAGAACCAATCCCGTTTGTTACTGTGCTGATCCAACCTACTACCAAACTGTCCTATTTCTCCTAGTTCCTTTCGAATTGCCTTCAAATTGATACTTCTCCTTGCTAGAAAACCACGATCCTTGACCAAAACTCACCCCACAAACTGTAGCATAGAACCAAACCGCCCTAAGTCCCATAAGCCGCTGAATTCCCTCTTAAGTACCCCAAAAACACCACAACCGAGATACCTAATCTGAAGAGGCCTTTTACGAATCTAAGCCATTTCTTGCAGCTTGCCGATACTGAAATATAGAATCCATAAGGATGTATAAATACCCCGAGTCTAGACACCATCTAATGTAAATCTCAATTTCTAGCCATATACAAATCCTAAAAATTCTCAATTGCTATATATAAATCTTGAATCCATTAGATCCCATTCGAGAGTCGTTTACTCTGCTCAAATCTCATTTGTACCGCCCAAAAAGGCCGAATGACCTGTGCCCCATCAGCATAATAACACCCAAAGAAGTAATCCACACCTCTAAACAACCGAGTAAATTCCTACTCCGTGCGCACTACATCCATCACAAATAACTACTCAATCATTCCATGATTCACATATACCCATAGAGTGTAATACAACCCATATCTAGAAATTTCCTTACTCGAGTCATCCTCAACCTAAACCTCTGCAAGCATAACTGATTCACATATACCTCAAACCGAAACCATCACAACACATAACCGTGCAATCAGCTCGACGATAGCAGACTCCCCCACTTGGGTGAAAGCCATAAGACAAAACACTCGATAAGTCAAAATGCCCATGCTTTATTATTGCCATAACTCCGCACCAAAAGTCAACTTTATTCCTCATAAGCTCATGTAACACAAACCCTCTAATACCTCAAATTATCTGTAAACCCCGCATTCATTACGGTCAAATCAACTATTACGACCGATCAAAACTCAAACCGCACAAATATAACCCACCGGTAGATTACCTTGCAAGTTATAACCCATATGCTTAGCCTCAAACTGACATCTAACCTTTTACTGCCATAGCTATTACACATTCACTTAATCTTCCTGAGTTTGAACCTATCATCAAGCCAATGAGAATCTAATTTGTTCCACAATTAAACAACATGAAAGATCTTTCAACATACTCATCGAGCCACAAATTTCACTTATAGTACAAATCCTGAGCTTCTAAGATTAGAATTTACAAAGCTTGTATAAAATAAATACATCATCTGTTCTAAATCTACATAAACAGAAAAGGCTACCATGAACAAGAGGCAGCTACTACCAAAGTGCAGGTACGCCTTCAATTCCAGCTCCCGTCAATCACAGCAACGTAAGCATCCAACATCTGCACGCAAGGTGCAAAAGTGTAGTATGAGTACAACTGACCCCATATAATCAATAACTAAGAAACCTAACCTCAGGTTGAAAGTAGTGACGAGCTAAGACAAGGGCAAAGTCCAACACCAATAGCCTACAACAGTTCATAACAACATAATGAATGTAATAAAAGAAGTAACTTAGAGATAAATTGCTCAGCTCATTCACAGTTTCAGAAAATAGGCATGTATTTCAAGTTTATCAGTGAAAACCAAATCTTTTACCGAAATCACCAAAAAATATGAATAAGTTCAAAAATTGTGATTTTCCTCCAAAGGCTTTAAACAGGTAAATATTTCATTTTCAAATGGCATGAGAAAAACACATCTCTATGCCTATATGTCAATGTATACATGTCAACTGTAACACCATGCAGTGATAAAACCATGTGCACACTCTCGATGTATCAATGCACTCAATCCTCCCAATCACTTAATCCTCACAGTCACTTAGTCCTCACAGCCACTCAATCCTTACAATCACTTAGTCCTCCCAATCACTCGGCACTCAGCACTCGCACTCAGTAGGTACCTGCGCTCATTGGGGGTTTGTACAGACTCTAGAGGGGTTCCTTCATCCCAAGTGCTATAACAATCCAATCATGACATAAATCAATAAAACATGATGTGGCGTGCAACTTGATCCCATGAACATCCTTACCATCAGGAACTCGGCCTCACTCAGTCATCAATTTCTCCAGTCTCTCAGGCTCTCAATGTCATGAAAAATCAACCCAAAAATAATCATGTGATGTATCAATAAATGGTAACTGAGACTAAGATATGATATGCATATGAATGTGTATGACTGAGTACGTAATACAATGAAAGCAGATAGGGCAAGAGCAAAAATGACCTTAATGGGTCCAACATGATAGGCATGTAGCCTTTACATGGTTTCTAAGATGAATTACAACTCAATAGCTCTAGTACATAGTGATTTCATGGTTACAGATAAGATCAGGCAAGTACGCGGTACCATAGGAATAATAGTCACAATTCACACGGTGCACACCCACACGCCTATCACCTTGCATGTGCGTCACCTCAACACCAAACACATAACGCATAATCCTGGATTTCATACCCTTAACACCAAGTTTAGAAGTCTTATTTATCTCGAACAAGCCAATTCTAATACCGAGCAAGCCAAGCGACAATGCAAAAATGCCATCTCATGCGTACTGACCTCCAAACGACTCAAAACTAGCCAAAAGCAACTCAAATACATCAAATAATTCTAAAGGAAACAAACCCAATTGATAAAAGTCGAATTTTTAATCAAAAGACCAAAATCGACCAAAAACTCAAACCCGGGCCCACACCTCAGAACCCAACAAAACTTAGAAAATCTGATAAGCCATTCAATTACAGGTCCAACCATACTAGTTTCTCTCAAATTCAACACAGATAGGATGTTCAAATCTCAAAAATTCGCGTTATAAAACTTTAGGCTAAAACCCCCAATTTCTCTTTTGGAACCCTCAATCAAATGCTGAAAATGAAGATAAATTCATGATGTAAAATAAAAAATGAGTATAGAACACTTACTCCAATCCACATGGTGCAAATAGCTTCAATCCAAATCCGAGCTCCATAGCTCCAAAAATGCAAAAATGGCCGAAACCCCTGAAATAGAGTACTTTATAATCACTAGGCAAAAAATACTATACGCGATCGTGGGTTATCCTTTGCGATCACGAAGAACAAACTCAACAACCTCTCAAAAATACACTACGCATTCTCGAAGCATCACCTGCGAACGTGATGAACACAGGAACCTGCACTACGCGATCGCGATAAGAACAATGTGAACGCGAAGAAGAAACTTCTGCCCCTAGCTTCTCAACTCACCAGTACGCGAACACGGGCTAAATCATGCGAACGCGATGCCCAATCTCCAGAAAATTACGCGAATGCGTAAAGCTTCTCGCGAACGCGAAGGAGGAACTACTCGGCTTCAAATTTTCCCTTACGCGATTGCGTCCCTTAATCCGCGATCGTGAAGAACACTGGGTGCACCAGACATCAGCAGAACCAGCAGTTAAAACATGAAGAAAAATAGCCGAAATCAATCTGAAACACGCCTGAGGCCCTTGGCACCACGTATGAACATCCTGAAAGGTCTCATAACATAATACGTACCTACTCGGGGCCTCAAATAACACATAACAATATCAAAACGATGAATCACACCTCAAATTAAACTTAATTTAATTTTGTACTTTCAACTTCCAAGATTCATGCCGAAACATAGCAAACCAACCTAAAATGAATAACAAATTTTGCACCTAAGTCCCAAATGACATAACGAAGATATTCCAATTCCCGGAACCACAATCCGAATCTGATATCCACAAAATCAACTCATGGTCAAACTTATAAACTTTCGAAACCTTCAAATTTCTGACTTTCGCCAATTTGTGCCGAAACCTTCTAGAAACATCCAAATGCAAATTCGGGCATACGCCCGAGTTCAAAATCACCATCCGGACCTAACGGAAACATCAAAACTCCAATCAGAGATCAAATACTACAAAGTCAAACTTGGTCAACTCTTCCAATTTAAAGCTTCCTAGTTGAGAATCATTCTTCCAAATCAATTCTGAATAACCTGAAAACCAAACCTGACAATTTACACATGTCATAATACATTATATGGAGCTACTCATGCCCATAAACTACTGAGAGAAGTGCAAATGCTCAAAATGACATGTTGGGTCGTTACACGAGCCCTCGGGGCTCCAAGATAGTCATTAATACAAGTCTATAACACGATCCTACTCGCGCAATCAGATCATCAAAATAACATCTGAAACCATCAATCAGACCTCTAAAGCATGTGAAATCACATTAAACTCAATAACTTCTAAAAACACAACCGCACGTCCGGTTCCTATAAAATTAACTCGGAATAATGCCAAACTTTTCCAACAAGTTGCAATAACAAAATGGACCTATTCCAAGTCCCAAGACAAAAATCTAAATACAATAGCTACGAATTCAACCTACGGTCAAAATTCTAAACCTCAAATTTCCAATTTTTGGCAAAACAACACAAATCAAACTACAGACTTTCGAATTTAATTTCAGGCATATACCCAAGTCCAAAATTACGACATTAATCTACCAGATTCTTTAAAATACTATTCTAGGGTCATTTTCACAAAAGTTAAACCTTGGTCTACTCTTCCAACTTAAAGCTTCCTAGTTGCGAATCATTCTTCCAAATCCATCCCGAGGCACCTAAAAACCAAAATCGACAATACACGTGAGCCATACTACATCATATGAAGCTACTCAAGACTTCAAGCAGCTAAATAAAATGCAAATTATGAAAACGACCGTTTGGGTCGTTACATCCTCCCACACTTAAACATACTTTAATCCTCAAATGTGCCAAGGGTCATTCTAAGGCCATCAAATCATAGTGTAACCTTACCATGCCCATACTCGGGGGTGATCCCATGTCACCCTAATCCATATAAGCCTGAAGACATAACTTAATTGAAGTTCCTTACTTCAACCTTAATTTGTAAACTTTAGAACCAATTTCTAACATTCAGAATTCTTTACAAGACCTGAACTCCCATCTACACAGTATAAGTCTGAACAAGCTATATCAATCCATAACCATACCCAAAATATAATCACATGATATACCACATAACTTAGATACTCACAACAATAACCGTTGACCACCATAGTTGCCTAAAAATAAATTCGATACTGGTAGGGAAACTTTCGTATCAATTGTTTAGTTTACTTTCTTGGAGTCTCTTGCTCTGTTCCTTATACTGTGGTATCAGCGCCAGCCCATCCTTTCAGAGGGAGGAACCGTTTTTTAAATATGTCTGAGTCATTTCCATCATCATCATCTTCTTCCCATGCAAAAATGAATATGTCCCCTACTCTATATAAAACCTTGTCCAAAAAATATGATTACCTCTATGAAGTAGATATCCTATCCGACGAATAGAAAGTATCTTCCACTAAACTACCTCTCATAAACCCTGACTCAGCCTTTGCCAAAAAATCTTTGGCACCCTGGACCCAAATTCATTCCTTAGTCCAACACAGACTAAAAGGAGTTAAAGAATATGTTGTTGCGTCAAAACTTTACCAGCATCCTATTTTTGCCACTCGAGAGGAACAATTTATCACCCTTCAAATACCAGATGATTTTCCCAGACAATAGAGAGATCATGGTTTTACCCATATCCATTTTGGTGCCATCCGAATCGCTTTAGCATATCACAGAAGGAAAGGTCAACCGGTTGTAGCGCGACTTTCTCTTCTAGATACAAGATATTTGGAGTACCAACATACAAATTTGGGTACTACCGAAGTTACACCAGTTATGATGAAAGAAACATGCAAAAACTCATGACGACTCATCAAATCAACAAGTTTTGGAGCTCTCGTGACCAACAAGGACTATAGCCAAATTTTGAGCGAAAATACGGTATCATTCTCCCAAACATTCCTCATTCCATTACGATAGTGCAAGTATCGAGTCTAGAAACCTCATCCATGCCAATGCAAACAGCCCAACTGACTAGTCAAACCAAAATCCATATAGAGCCCCACACAACGTGGTCCGTTCACCAAACAAGTAATAACTCATACATGACAATAATAGTAAGAACGTTAAATAAGGAGGCTAATAAGAAAGTTAAGCAGACGGGGTTCTATTAAAATCTTCCTATGAACTATTGTCAACAAAGTAAACGCAAAACACACGTTATAAGCATAAAAAGTTACATCTCATCATAGTACTATTTCAGTCCGCTAGCCGATTTAATCATATCAATCCACATAGGCATACCCATCGAGCCATAATGTTTGGTATTACAAATCACATATGTGTCAATATCAAGCACGATAGAGTACATAAATATAACTATAGGAGGATGATTAGGCATAAAACAATATTGAGAAAGACAAGCACTATTATGGTGCAATAAGCAAGTCAATATCATGGGGCCATCTCGGCCATAATGCCATAATGCCTAAACAGAATCACAATCATGCGAACAATCATGTAACCTTCACAACCTGTCAAAGAATAAGAGAGACACATGTAACATAGACTAAGGCGCGGACAACATCCATTCCGCCCAATAATATACCTGAGGTAACAGTTGCGCAAAAGCAAACAAATTCGATTCGATATAGAATACACATTCACATTAGGCTCACAAATAACTCCCAAACCAAATTCCAATCATTCCCAAACAGGTAAGTAACCTTCCAAAAGTCCATAGACCTATTCATAACAAATACCATCAATTATCCAATCCTCAACAATTCTTCATAATCCGCAATCGAGGAATAGTCTGCCTACAAGAACATCCAATCTCTGAACCCCATAAATATTAGAATCTCCATATCCTACCTAAACACCGCTACTCAAATGGCAGATACGTCACTCATACTCTATCATCTTACAGAGAAAATACCCACAAGTCAAAACACAATGCACCTACCAACAAGTGCACTCTCTTTCGGCGATATCAAATAGTGCCAACATTCTCTTAAACACCTGAATCGTCCATGTCATCAAGAACTTATATCCTTCCCTTCAAAACTAAGCCACAACCTAGAACTTATAACTTTCAACCCCACACGGCGCATCACCACTAACATGCTAACTCGAGAAAATACGAAATTCTCATAATCAACTCTAGATCACAAACATGACAAACACCTCATCAACCGAGAACTTTCTATTTAACTCGAACCAGGGGAATATCACCACGCACAAAATATCTTCTATACTTGTATAGAACATCAACTCCGGGCTATGGCCATAACCATTGTGAATTCTTCGGAGCACATAATCAAGTCATCATAATTGATCTTTTCTAACTCAATCAAGTCACGCAGACTACCAAGCCGAAAGTAACTCAATCCGATATGCTTGCTCTGAAGGAACCTTATGCGAACCCGAAGTAGTTTCTTGCATCTCTCCAAATTTTGCCATATAGGATCATTCTTGACATAGAAATACCGTAGATCCTGTCACCACTTTCTAGCGATCTCAAGCCCTATTCATTCACAAACGGAGTCCTTAAATGCCGCATTTGATCTGGAACTCATCAGAACCTTCTCGATAACCACTCACCTTTCTCTAATATTTAATACAAAGCTAATATGCACCGAGCAACCTGCGCTTCACTAGCACATGAATATTCAAATAAACAACAATCAATCCCTCAGCCCAGAAACAAATGCAACACATGATCCTACAATTTGATCATCAACAGCAGACTCGTCTACTTAGCTCGAAGCCATGGAACATATCGTCGGTGATCTATAGTACCATATCTTCATAGATGCCCCGATCTCACACTGTGAATCGGCTTAATACTTCATTAGCTTAGATACTACTAGTTAGAGAGCACTATAAAGACTCTGACAACTGCACACCTAACCCTTGCAATAGTCAAGAAGACTTCCCCCAAATGCCCTAAAATGATAATATATGCATTCCACCAAATGGAAATCTCATACAAAATGCCAAACTCATCACGTAGGAGATAACCCGCCGGTTGTACTTAAATCAACACCTTACCATGCACCCACCATAATTACAATAACTAGGCCACCGACCATCCTTCCCAAGTCCGGGCTTATCAACTAGATACAAGAATATGCTTCTACCGCAAATGAATGATTGAAAGATCTATCATTACATCTGTTCTTAAGACTAGACCGCACTTTGCGATGATAATCAAGCATCCATAGCCCTTCATAACCGATCTGCAACATCATAATCATCAGCGCATAATTGATACCGAGTGCACAACAATGCATATGGTCGAATAAAAATCATAGGTTTTAAGCTAAAATAAGGACGCACGTTAAGGAAAGAAAGAAGGGGAAATTTTCCTAAGTTCCATGTAGCCTCTAGAAGATAGGTATGTACGTCATCTACCGATCAGCAAGACTCTACTAGACACTTGCTCATGACTCGTAGAACCTACAAACCTAGTGCTTTGATCCCACCTTGTCACAACCTAAAATCTACCTAGTTTTGATGACACCTAACTCGAGCCGCTAGATAAGCCAAATGCAGTTAACATAGCTCAAATCAAGCAATAAGAGACGATGGATAAAATAATTGAGCTTTCTATATAAATCCCAAGGACTAGTAGTACAATTCATGAGCTTCTAAAACATAGAATCTACAAAAGCTGGTACAAAATAAATACATCATTTGTTTGAAGTTTATATAAACATATTAGCAAAATCTAAAGCTATCATGGATAAATGGCAGCTACAATCGGAACACAAGTACACCTTCAATGCCAGCTCTCGCCATACACAATAACTTTAGCTCCAAAATATGCACGTAAAGTGTAGAAGTGTAGTATGAGTAAAACAACCTTGTATAACCAGTAAGTATATTGTCTAACCTTTTTGAAGTAATTATGAGACTTTTTTGTTAAAATATACCCATTTTAATAACTTGTGCAGTATACTAGAACTAGAAAAAGTTCTACAACATAACAGATAAAATTACAAGAAAGCAACTATGCGAGGCAATAAATAGTTAATAGAAGAATCATAGTAGTAAATTCATGACTTTCATAGTGTGACAAAAGTACTCAAGATATCAAATCAAATGGCACGAATACACCCTTCGTGCATTTATCTTATCCTCATCAAATATATGAATGAAGGTCAAATCAATTGGCATGACAATACTCTTCATGCATTTATCTCTTCCTCACCGAGCATACGCATAACAATGCCAACTAAGTGAAAGAAATGCCAATAACAACAACGATAAAGAGGGAGAATACAAGTACCAGTAAGGAACAACTCAGTGCATATGGGTAACAGTAACGGACTAGATAGGAAACATAGAAGTAATGATAGCATTTACGGTAGAAGAACATAAATTTCACTAGCTAACATAGTAGAAAGCTTAGATATAGATATATAAACATGAAAGAAAGCATGATCTTTATAAGCTAAACAAATAGAAGGCATGAATAACTAACATGGTAGAAGTCTTATACGAAAGTGCAACAAATGAGAAACAACATGGATGTAGATATGAAAATAAGAAGGAAAGAATGATATATGCAAGTTAAACAGATAAAGATATCGACAACACAACAATAATTGATATAGAGGCCACAGACAAATCAACGACAACAAGTCACATAGAAAGCATAGGTGCAACAGTAATAACTCAATGAAAAGGCATGAGTGTATACAATAGGAAAATATATCACAACATAATGCATGTCTCTCGTCCTCGCCTTCACAAAAGAACTTTTCGTGCCATGAATACATGATATTATAAAAACATGATAAGGTAAATAAAATTGCATGGTATCACCCTTAGTGCTTTTACTCGCATCCTCACATGACAATGTAAATGAAAACATGATAATGTAGATTAAACGGTACATCATCACCCTTCGTTCTTTTACTCTCATCCTTATATGATAATGTAAATGAAATGGCGCAGCATCAACCTTCGTGATTTTACTTTCATCTTCACATGATAATGTAAATAAAATGGCACGACATCACCCTTCGTGTTTTACACTCTTTCTCACATGATAATGTATATGCAATGGCACGACATCACCCTTCATGCTTTATATTCTTCCTCACAAAGCACATGTATCACAATAACAAGCAAGGTAGAAAGCATAAATAACATCAAGGTAAGTGATTAAACGAATATTCCAAACGAGCATAAATCACATATTTGAAGCTAATAACAAATCAACAAATCTCAAGAACCTCATTGCTCAATTACCTCAACCAATATAAAGAATGAACGATCTTAAACTCAAGTATATAATCTAACATCTCCAGAATAACGGTCGTAATTTGTGATTAAGTATAGTGATGACCAAATTTGGCACATTAATAGTTTAACAAAAATCCGTCAAATTTCAATCAACTTTTAACAAGATTCATCATGGTTTCTTTCGGCTAACTCCATCTTCAAATGAATCTAGAAATCAAGTAAAACATGAAACAAGAAGGTCAAATAGTCTAATAAGGTACAAATACTCATGTAATCTACCCCCGAGCATGAATAACCCTGGCACATGCATATACATTCGTCACCTCATATATGTATCATCTCCGCATTTAGCAAACAATATCAATTAATAGGAAAATTTCTCCCTCCAAAGTTAGGCAAGACACTTACCTCAATTAGGCCAAATCAGTACTTAAAATAGTTTTTCCTTCAAAATTCACCTGTACCCGGTTCAAATATAGCCAAAACAACTTAATAATTTCAAATAATGCAAGAGAAACCAATTCCAATTAATAAAGCTATAATCTTTATACTATTTTCAAAAATTCAACAGAAGTCAATCCTAGGCCCACCCGATCAAAACCAGGGTCCAAGGGTAGGTCTTGACTACCCATAACTCCATGAGTTCATACATGTTTTTTGTTTTCAAATTCGATTCCAAATCGACTCTCAAAACCCAAATCTTTATTTTTCAAAACTTTGACAAAAATTTCCAAAATTTCTCTTAGATTATCATGAATTTGATGTTACATCTTGTATATAATTAAAAATTGCTTAGAATCACTTACCCAATAGTTTGGCATAAAAATATATCCAAAAAATTACCTCCTACCGAGTCTAGTGTTCAAGGATATGAGAATGAGACTAAAATGGTGTTTGGATTGGCTTTTAAGTTATTCAAATTAGCTTTTAAGCTTTTTTCACTATTAGGGAAAGTCACAAAAGTGCTTAAAATAAGTTAAAAACTGCTTAAAATAAGCCAAAAGCAAGTGGACAACCCCAACTTATTGCTTTTTGGCTTAAAAGCTATTTCCGCTGAAAAGCCACTTTTTAAAGCCAATCCAAACGGGCTATAAAATCCCATCCCTCAACTTTTATGTCCTGTTGTAAGTGTCGCAAATGCGACCTGGGCTTCGTATTTTACGAACCCCACAAATGTGAGGATTTTATCGCAAAAGAGAAATACCTCACATCTCTGTTATCATTTCAAATGCGACGAGAAGTTCGCAATTGTGAACCATGGAAAATCACAAAAGCAATCACTGCTATGCCCATATCCCCGCAAATTTGAACACAGTGTTTGCAGATGCGAACCTACCAGACTCAAGCCATTTTTGCAAATTCAATTTCCCACCTTGAAAATGCGAGTATCGCAAATGTGAAATTGTCGCATTTGCGAGACCTAAAACACCTAATCTAAACTAGCAAACTAAAACTCTTTCCAAATACTCCGGAACGTGTCTGAAACTCACCCGAGCCCTCAGGGCTTCAAGAGTCATCAAAAAAAGTCTAAAAATATAACATGAACTCACTTGCACGATCTTATCATCAAAATAACATCCGAATGAATTTGACCTCCAAAATACGTGAATTCAATATGAAACTCAAGAACTTCTAAAAATACAACCGCGCATATGGTTCCTATCAAATAACCTCGGAATGACGCCAAACTTTTCCAGTAAGTTCCAAATAGCAAAATGGACCTATTACAAGTCCCGATACATAAATCCACATACGATAGTTACAAAGTCAACCTATGGTCTAACTTCTAACCCTAAGTTGCCAATTTTCGGCAAAACAATACAAATCAACCTACAGACTTCTGAATTAAATTTTGGGGATATGCCCAAGTCCAAAATCACAATACGAACCTAATGGAGTCATCAAAACACCATTCTGAGGTCATTTTCAAAAAGTTAAACCTCTATCAACTCTTCTAACTTAAAGCTATCTAGTTGCGAATCATTCTTCCAAATCCATCCTGAGGCACCTAAAAATCAAAACTGATAAAACACGCGAAGCCATACTACATCATATTATGCTACTCAAGTCTTCAAGCAGCTGAACAAAATGCAAATTCTTAAAACGATTGATTGGGTCATTACAATGGTAGGTAAAAAATAACAGAGGAGATCGATAAATAAAGAGCACAATAAGGTGGATCATCTTCTCACAAATCATGGAAATACTTGGGCCTTACATTTCAATGAAGAAGAAGCTCATGATAGTTTTTGGGATTCCCCCTATTTTTGTTTACTCGCAATTTTGCTAGGAATTTTTGGGGACAACTTCATTTAGAATTGTCCTAATTTGTAACGAACCTCTTTAATTTTATATATTAAATAAATGGCTTTAAATTAGCAAAAAATAAATAATAATATCTTGATTTTCTTTATGAAAAGAGTCGTAACACTCCGTAAATTCGGATTGGGCATTGATGTACTAAATGAGTATTAATGTGACCTTTTAGGCATGTGAAGTACTACCAAAATGAGTTTGGGTAGAAATAGTTGTCTTGGAATCAAGACGGAGAGTGAGGTGCTTAAAATTCGATAGAATCGACTAAGTATATGGGAGGTCCGTCTTACAGCCTTAGACAGTACAAGGCCATGAAAACTCACAACCTTAGACAATTCAAGTTAACCTTAGTGCCCCTGATAGTGCAAGGCCATGTTATTTTGGCGCCTCTGATGGTGCCTTGCACCATTATTTTAGCATGATGCCCCACGGCGTCGATATTTATTTGAGCTACTTTTATTTCCTCCTAAATTTTGGGACGTGTGTTGATATCCAATTTTTTTCTATATATTTGTATACTCAAATACTTTCAAAATAGCATGTTATACATATATAAGCATGCCCAAAAGTTTTGGTATTTTTCCTCAATTTTTAAGATTTTTTTAGAATCAATTCGTGTCTATTTTTACAGTACAAAATCCAAAATTATTCCCAAAATTATTATTTTTTGGTGAATAGCGTATTTCATTTTCATATTTACAACAAAATATAATTAATGTGATTTTTGCATATTTTTACAAATTTATTTGGAATTAACCGCATTTTATAATTATAAAATCATTTCTAGCATTTTTAGATTAATATTTATATTCAAGTTTTAGATTAATTATAAAACCCTAATTTTTGCCTAAATCTCGTAATCTCTGTTTTTTTTTAAAATAATTTTCAGCTTATTCATTGTGTTTTACACTACTCACTACTCGATTTCTTCGATTAATTCAAGTTTTTCAACGTTCTATTCTTCTTTTCATAACTAGGGTTCCTGAGCCCCCTTCCGAAATCACTATATCTTCTACTCCTTTTTGAGTATTATGTGTTTATGTTTGTGTTATAAGCTTGTTTGTTGTCTGGTTAATCCGAGTTCCATGCTTTAAGTTTGACTAGGGTTCCGGTCTTCTACTGAACCTGTGATTTTCCTGCTTAGGGTTCTCTGATTCTTACGCCTATTGTATTTTATAGGTCTAACTGTTATTCTACTGATTTTTGTGCATCTCTTATAATCCCTGATTTGTATGTGTTTTCCTTAGAAGTTCTTACACTGATTTTTGAATTATTTCCTTACTTGTGAAATGCTCTCTATACTACCCTCTCTTTAGCATAACACACGAACATAATTCATTATTCTGAACTCTCTCTTACACAAAAATATACTTAATGTTCTCTCTTGCTTCTACATAACCTCTCTCACTTCCCTTGTGACTACTGGTTACTCGACTGGTTTGTAACCCAATTTGAGCTTTAGGCTACTTTACTATTCTATTGCTCGCTACATTGCTACTTGCTTGGGTCTGCCTACTTGCTGCTCACTTCTCTGCTATTCCTGCTCACTTCACTACTATTGCTGCTCACTTCTCTGCACACTATTGCTCGCTCCTCTGCATATTGTTGTTCACTATTACTCTATACTACTGCATCCTCAACTAGTATGCCCTCCATTTGATTTACAGCTCTCAAAACAACCTGCTTTTATACCTGCTGCACTTCATCTTGTTTCTTCTATGCTTTTACTTAGGGTTCTGTTGTTCTTACTGCAATTAGCATTCCTCTATGTTAATTGATATGCCTATCTTAATATAGCATGCCCATTAATCTCCTTATTTGTATTCCATGAACCCTATGGGATCCTCTAACCTGATATTGTCTCTTCTGTTGTTTTCTTTCAAAATTGATTCTATATGGATCATCTTTAACTGTTTTCTCTTTTTAAATTCAACTGCTTTGAAAGAACCCTATCACCCCTTCTGTTGTTTTTTTTCAAGACTGGTTCTCTATGGACCTTCTTTCAATTGGTTTTCAACTCAATCTCTTTAAAACTCTATCACAATCTCACTACTCCTAGAATTTAGGTTCTACCCCCTTCATGTAAGCATTGCTTTGGGTACCTTTAGTACCCACTGAACTTTGATGCACAACGCTGGTAATTCCACACTTGCATTTGTTCAATGTAACTTGTTTGGGCGCCTAGTATTGGCCAAAGGCCTCAATTGGCCCTTAGGGAGCTTTGCCGCACCCCCAAACCTTGGTAAAACGCTGTGAAACTCGAATGAAGTGAGGTTGGAGACTTGGGCCTGGTTGAAGACTCCCTATAGAATAACTTCTTATTTTTTCCCATCTTCATTACTGTAATTTAATTTCCTTGGTCTGTAATAACTTGTAATGAACGATTGGGGTTTATAGTGAAATCAGGGAGGGTTATGCATGCTAGTTTAAGGGTTACGGGTAGAAAACATGCTTGTAGGGCTTTACTACTTATTTGTGCAATAGATATCCTGCATAGGACATGCATCTCACACGATTAGAAATCCTGTATTAGGCTCTTTTACTTCCAGCTTGTTATTATACTCACTTCGTAATCACAATTAGTTGATAACCAACTAACTACTGTTACAAGGATTGCTACTGCATTTAGATACCATGTTTTAGGACCCTTATGTGCATTAGACATCATGTTACCTAGGATTTTCGTTTGAGTTGCAATTGCTTGAACGCCTCACTAGTTTTATTTAACAACACAAGTCTGATTAATTGTGTCTTCTTCTTAAAACTGGATTAATATGTATGCCCACCTTTAAGATAAACATGCAATGTATATAACGCCTAGGCAAGCCTTAGGCCGGATAAAATCGATTGATCATTTTTAATCATGTTTTAGGCTACTCAACCTCTTTTAACACTCTGAATTCGGCCACTCTGAAGTCTTCTTGGTTTCCCCACTAAACTTCTGTCCTATTTTTAGATAATCACATCTGTGCTATATGTTTTCTACTGAGTTACTTTTTTTTTCCAGCCCAGACTTCTCAGAGTACTGTGTCTTTAATATCTCTACTATGCTTTTCAAAAGTATGTTTCCATACTAATTTCTATATACTTATTGCCCTCTTTTACTTCTGAAATTCGTCCTTCAGTCAAACTTTCTACTTTCTGTCCAACTTTCGGAAACCTATCTTTGACATTCTTGCTTTTAAAATTCTCAT
The DNA here is from genome assembly GCA_026770625.1 of Nicotiana glauca. Taxonomy (NCBI): domain Eukaryota; kingdom Viridiplantae; phylum Streptophyta; class Magnoliopsida; order Solanales; family Solanaceae; genus Nicotiana; species Nicotiana glauca. Next base: position 54,625 of record MU700735.1, on the reverse strand, counting down.
TTTTACCTTCAATGTGTTTGAGACGTGTTGATTATATGCCTATCTATGGAGGTATATTTGAGCCTTTTACATGCCCTTTATATGATTCCTTTACGTGTAGGCCTATTTGCTATGTATGTCTCTTAGCATTTTGACCTTTAAACCTAAAGGTTCAGCCTAGTCCTTACCTTATAGGAATAACGGTCCTAAATACCCTCTAGGACCTATAGGACGGGACGAGTAAGAGCACGCAATAAGCACTTCTGACCAATCCACACAGTTAAATAACCTTTACGGGGCTAGAAGGGTAGAATATGGAGATGATGACCGGTGCGCTAATATCATAGGCGACCCCTCTCTTGAGGAGTATATGCAGGGTATTGTACCGATGTGATCCATATTGTATTTAAACCTAGGACCCCCTTTCCTTTTCTTTATTTGTATAATGCTCTTCTTAAATTTATGTTTTCTTCCAATTAATCCTTCTCTTTTAAAATCATTTATGTCCTTTCCTTCCTTTCTAATTTTTTTATTTTATTTGTAACTACTATGTGCAAACCTTACTTGTTCCCTTCTATTTTAAAGTCACAATTAAGCATGGCCGGGAACCGCACTAGTGGATCTTGAGGGGTGACTAACACCTTCCCCTCGAGATAATCTCAAGCTCTTACCCGAACTCTGGTTTTCTTTCAAAAAATTTCTTCTTTTTCTTTAAAGTGTCCTAATGCACTATAATCATTAGGTGGCGACTCTTCAAATTCCATAACCCGGTTCCTATAAAGGGAATAAGAGTTGTTTTGTTCATAATGTCGTAAACCCGATTTCTTTCTTTTAGAAGGGGGAAAAAGGGGGCGTCGACAGCATGACGACTCTGCTGGGGAATTTTTTAAGGCTTTTACCATTACATGCTCTTTTGACTTTATTGCTTCCTTAATTGCTTTTATTTCCCGCCTTTAATTATTTCATCATGATTACTGACTTGGCTCTTCATGTTTTCCCTTTCTTTTAATTTCTTCCTTTACTGCTTTATTACTATTTCAATACCGTTGTAATTTTTGAGCATTTACTGTAATATTTTACTGTATGAACGTGAAAATACATGCAATTTGCTTCATTTTTGTAACTGCATCTTCAACATCATGTTCCACTCGTGCCAAAACAAATCCTATAGCAACGCTTATAATGAGTGGTTGCGCCCTTCCGATATTATAACCCCCTAAATGTGGCAAAGGCATATTTGCGGTAAAACCAGTCGATCAACGGTGTAGTCGACGGTTCCGCGCCTTTCCCTCTTGAGTTGTCCGCTCAAGGGTACCTTGTCTAGCACATCAAAAAATAGAAACCTTACTCTATTAAACTGTCAAACTTAGCCGAGTCAGTTATGTTGTCCGCATAATGACTCATTAAGATAGCCTAAACCAAAGTCCATCGGGTTTCCTCGAAACCCAAACGGACGCCTTCACGTTGTGTGCATTTATTTGGAGAACTAAATGCCTTTATGCTAATTATTGATTTAAATAGTCGAGTCTGGGTCTAACCCTTTGTTTTGCAGAAAATGAGGCACGAAATCCCCATATTCGGTTTGGTATCTAACATTCACCCAAGGTTGCTAAGTTGGTGGGAGGATCTTCATGCCAGCGATCAGACCCTTGTCCGCAAGTACTTAGGGAATTTGCCCTCACTTCTGGAAATCCAGCCTAACAACAAAATCATAGAGGCTGCAACTCTGTTCTGGGACAGTGATCGGTCGGTTTTTCGCTTCGGGGACCTCGAAATGACCCCTTTGCTAGAAGAAATAGGGGGTCTAGCTGGAATTCCTTGGGAGACTCCGGGTCTACTTATGCCAGAGAATCGCAAGGGTAGGGGTTTCCTCAAAATGATGGGACTCAAGAAGAATCCAGATCTGACTTGCCTAAAAGATTTCTATATACCATTTGACTTCCTGTATGAAAGGTTTGGCCATAGCAAGTCCTACCGCACCTACACTGATAAATTCGCCCTTACCTCTTTAGGGCATATACATAGGAGGGTCTTTGTATTCATGTTCTGTTTCTTGGATATGGTGATCTTTCCCATGAAGAAGGATAGGATCCACACCAGACTAGCCATGGTAACCAAAACCTTAATGGAAGGGATCGACGGGCAGTCTTTCAGTATAGTGCCCATGATCATTGCTGAAATTTATCGAGCCTTGGGAAAATGTCAACAAGGGGCCCCGCACTTCGAGGGTTGTAATCTGTTACTTCAACTCTGGCTTATAGAACACCTTCAGAAAGGTGACTACCGACAGGAGATTATACGCAGGGATTGGGATGACCATATCGCTTTCCACCACCCCAAGCGAATGAACTTCATGCCCAACATGTTCGCTCAGCCGGAGGACGCTGGAGGATGGGTAGAGCTGTTTGAAAATCTAAAGGAAGAGCAAGTACAGTGGATGTTCGAGTGGTTCCCAACAGGGGAGTTCATTGTTCGTTCTCGAGATGCACCGTTCCTCATACTCATCGGTCTGAGGGGAGCTCATCATTATCTCCCTCTCCGAGCCATGAGGCAAGCAGGGAGGAAAAAAATCATACCAAGGGTAGACAAAATGAGTCATTTCAAGGCTGACTTTCAAGACGATAATAGCCCGCACAGGTGTCAAGCTCAACATATATGGCATTGCAAGCTCGTCTTGGGGAGAGAAACTATTGAAGTAGATAGGTATCATGCAGGGTGTGTGTCGCATTATTCGGGTTGGTTAGAAGACGATCACATTGGTTTAGGTCAGCCAGGGTTCATCCGAGGTCATAGGCTTATTGATGAGAAAGCTGCAGCGCAGGTTAAATACAATCAACTGTGCAAGAGGATGCGAGAGTGTGAAAATAAGCACCGGGAAATACAAGAAGTTCACCAGAAATTGATCGACGAGTGGAAGGACATGGCTGTCAACGCCAACAAGCGGTTAGGGTATCTGGAAAGAGGTCTAGTAGAGTTGGAAGGAAAGTTCTTGAAGAGTATTGAAGACTGCCAAAATGCTGAGGGAGGTGCAGGCGGACATTTGGCTCGAGCCTATTTGCTGCTAGGACTACGCGAGTTGATGCAACTGTACGAGGGAGGCAAGAATACCAAATCTGGGGAAGGTCCTTCTGGAACTAAGTAGTTAGGATCTTTTATTTCCTGCTTTCCTAATGTAATAAGGCCACTGGCCATTAGTGACATCTTTCCGTTATTTCAAATTACGTTTTAGACTCGTCTTATTTTTATCAATAAAATGAGGCATTTAGCGTTATAAGTTCTCCAAATTTAACTTGTCTCTAGGCCTACCTCGGGCACACCGAGACACCCAAATTAGGAAACGATTTATATTCCTGCACAACGTGTTTAAATACCTTTTTTCAGAATCCGCACTAACTTTTACCTTTTTGTTTTTTTTTATTTTTATTACCCTTCCCAAAGGTTAGTTCATGCATTCTGACACCATCAGCATACTCAACAAGATCCAAGGGCCCTCCACCTCCTCCTCCTCCTCCGAGTCCTACCAGAAACAGGAACAAAGGCAAAATAGGAGATGCAAACGCTAGAAAGGAAATTGAGAAAACTTCTCAGAACACTCCAATTACCAAGGAAACTGCTGCTCATCTTGAGCAGACTTTGCTGAGATTTCAGGAAGAATTAGAACAAGTTCAGAACCTGGCAAGCCTATCAATCACTCTTGCCGTTGTTGATGCCAACACCTAGAACCCCGTACCTCCACAGCCACCAGTACAAACTGCTAATACCAAAGACTGCAACACATTAAAAAACACTCCACTGCTCATTCCCGAACCACAAAATGCCGCAAATGACTATAACACCCCTATCTTTATGGACACTACACCCCACTATACCCAGGAAATCTCAAGTGCACCCGAATCAGATGACAAGGACTCCCTTATCAGGAATTTGGCCACCGAACTCAAGAAGTTGACTAGCCGGGTCCAAGATGTCGAGGGTAGCAAAGGTGTTGAAGGGTTGAACTATGAAGATCTTTTTGTTCAGCCAGATGCTGAGCTTCCGGAGGGGTACAAATCTCCCAAGTTCGAGATGTTTGACGGTACAGGTGATCCCAGGGTCCATCTAAGAATGTATTGTGACAAGCTGGTAGGAGTTGGAAGGGACGAGAAAATCCGCATGAAGTTGTTCATGAGGAGTCTGAAAGGCGATGCCTTGTCTTGGTACATCAGCTAGGATTCAAAGAAGTGGACAAGTTGGGTGAGTATGGCGTCTGACTTTATGGACCGGTTCAGGTTCAACACTAAGAACGCACCGGATGTGTTCTATATCCAGAATCTGAAGAAGAAGCCCACATAAACCTTTCGCGAGTATGTAACTCGTTGGAGGTCAGAAGCTGCCAAGGTCAGGCCAGCCCTCGAGGAAGAGCAGATGAACATGTTCTTTGTCCAGGCTCAGGATTCGCAATACTATGAGAGACTGATGTTGATAGAGGGCCAGAAATTCTCTGACATCATCAAGTTGGGAGAAAGAATCGAAGAAGGAATCAAGAATGGTATGGTCACCAACCTCGAAACATTACAGGCCACCAACAAGGCCTTACAGTCTGGTAGCACATTAAAGAAAAAGGATGTGAATTCCGTAATGGCTGCGCAAAGAACCAAATCCCCTATGAAGTACCAAACCTATCCCTCAACTCCACTCATATATCAACCTACCCTAAATTACCAAGCACCCTCACCTACATACCAAATGCAACCATCTGCCTACCAATCACCTCCACCACCCACATATCAACCCACCTCACTAAGATATTCCCAACCCGCGCCCGTGTACCAAGCATATAACTCCCAACCTTCTCATTACCCATCACCACCGACTCGCCAAAACTTTCCTCGACCCAGACCAAATTTCGACCGCAGACCTGCCAAACAATATACCGCCATAGCTGAGCCAATCGATCAACTATATGAAAAACTCAAAATAGCCGGTTATGTTACTTTTATCCCAGCCATAACTCCAAAAAATCCCTCCCAGTGGGTCAATCCAAACAAAAATTGCGCATACCATTGCGGAATAAAAGGCCATACCATCGACGAGTGTCGCTCGTTGAAAGATAAGATTCAGACTTTGATTGATAACAAGGTAATTGTGGCAAGGGAGCCCTCTCCCAATGTCCGCAACAACTCTCTGCCTTACCACAAGGGTGGAGGTATCCATGTGATCGAGATAGAGGATGATTGGGACCCCAAAGGATCAATCATATTGATTGCCGAAGGAGATAAGCCTAAGAAACTGACGGTTACCCTCAATCTCATTGTTGTTCAGATCCAGCCCTCTGAGGGCAATGTGGTAAATATGTCTGTACCACTCGAGTTTGAAGGTGCCAAAACCAATTGAGGTCGAGTTCGGAGTTCCAAAGGCACCTGCACCATTTGAAGTTGTTTTGTTACCTCCAAGGGTGCCAATTCAGTTTCCATGACAGACGTGACCTCGTTCAAGTCAAATGCCATACCTTGGGATTACACAGCGGAAGCTAGGAGAAAAGGGAAAACACATACTGGAGAAGCGATCGACGAACAGGGCATGACTAGAAACGACAGGGTATACATTCCGAAACATTTAGCTGAGTCCAGCAAGCAGGCCTCCGGGCGGCCTGTTGAAACTGGACCCGATGAACTTTGGAGGAAAATACAAGCCAAGGAATACTCGGTCGTTAAGCAATTGAACAAAACAACAGCGCAGATTTCCATCCTGGCTCTTCTGCAAAGCTCTAAGGCACATAAAAATGCCTTGATGAAGATATTGAGTGAAGCTTATGTTCCTAACAGCATAACCGGAGGCGAAATGGAAAATATGGTAGGACAAGTGTTGGAAAGTCATGAGATCACCTTCCACGAGGATTATTTACCACCAGAAGGACTTAATCACAACATGGCGTTGCATATCACTGTGCAATGCGAAGATTATTTCATCACCAGGATCCTGGTCGACGAGGGATCTAGCCTCAACATTTGTCCGCTAGTGACTCTCAGAACATTGGGGAAAGGTTTGCATGAGATCAAACATGGGGCTATCAATGTTAAAGCTTTTGATGGGTCTCAAAGATCTACCATTGGGGAAATTAGCCCGTGTTTGCAAATGGGGCCTACCTGGTTCGATGTTGACTTCCAAGTCATAGACGTGCCAGCAACCTACAATTTATTGTTGGGATGACCCTAGATCCACGCCGTTGGGGTTGCTGCATCAACCCTACATCAAGCAGTGAAGTTTGAATGGAATCATCAGGAAGTGATCATTCATGGCAACGGTAACAACCCTATATACAGTCGCCAAACCATCCCAATGATCGGAGGTAGAAAAAGAATAGGCGGAGAAACATACCATCACATCGAGCGAGTTAATGCCATAGACAAAGACAAGTGGTGGGATACTAACATTGAGAGCATCCTGAATTGGAGTGGGTATGAACCCGGAAAAGGACTTGGCAAGAATCTTCAGGGTATCACCAAACCCATCAAGCTGAAGAAGCACGATACTAATTTTGGCCTAGGGTATGATTACACCTGGAAAGAGTTCAATGAATGGTCGCCACCATGGTGCGGTCCATATTATCCACTAGAGCACCCTATACCTCAGCTGGAGCAGACCTTTCAGCCTGCTGACATTATATATGGATCAGAGGAAGACGAAACACTGGCAGCGATGAAGAACCTGTTTATGGGAGATGATATGGACTGTTGTGTTATCTTTGAGGAGGAAGGGGAGGAAAGCCCTTCCATTCAAGTTGTGAACCGAGGGGAACACCTCACCAATTGGTCAGTCAGGACCACCAGTGTCCGAAAAGCTTCGGGGTAGCAAGGCTAAACGACGCACCATGCATCGCATTTTACTTTTTAGTTGATTTTACTTTTCCGCATCATCTTTACTTTTGAAAATAGCTCCGATGTTTCGAACAGTTATGATTTTAATCAAAAGCATTTTCCAAGTTTATTTTCATATCTCGCTCTTATTACTGTTCTCTATCATTTACTTTATTTTACACAGCATTACTATTACATATCTTGATGATGAACCGACGATTGTAACTTGCAACGAGGCAATGAAACAAACGGATATAGATTCAGGAGAGGAAGATGATATACCAGAAGAGGTTGTCAGAGAGGTTGAGAACTTTGAGAACAGGACTAAGTCTAACTTGGACGAAACTGAGGTTGTTAATTTGGTGGATATAGAGAATATCAAAGAAACACGCATCAGCGTGCATTTTTTGTCATCAAAAAAGAAAGAGTACACAGAGTTCTTAAAAGAGTATGAGGACATTTTCGCCTGGTCATATGACGATATGACTGGTCTTAGCACATCCATTGTAGCTCACAAGTTGCCAACAGATCCGACATGTCCGCCAGTAAAATAGAAGCTCAGAAAGCTCAAGCCAGACATGAGTTTGAAAATCAAAGAGGAAGTTACCAAGCAAGTCAAAGGCGGGGTTCTCAGGGTGGTAGAGTATCCAACATGGTTAGCTAACATCGTGCCAGTACCAAAAAAAGATGGGAAGGTTAAAGTCTGTGTCGACTACCGGGATCTCAACCGGGCTAGTCCCAAATATGACTTCCCCTTGCCAAATATACACATCCTAATTGACAACTGCGCAAAGCATGAACTGCCGTCATTCGTCAATTGTTTTGTTGGGTACCATCAGATATGGATGGATAAAGAAGATGTAGAGAAAACAACGTTCATCACGCCAGGGGGGATGTACTGTTACAGAATGATGCCATTTGGTTTGAAAAATGCTGGTGCCACCTACATGAGGGCCATGACTACTATCTTTCATGACATTATACATAAAGAGATCGAGGTGTATGTGGATGATGTCATCATCAAATCTAAGAAAGCTGCAGATCATATGGAAGACCTGAGAAAGTTCTTCAATAGATTAAGGAGGTACAACTTGAAACTGAATCCCGCCAAGTGTGCATTCGGGGTTCCTGTTGGAAAGCTATTGGGTTTCATTATGAGTCGCCGAGAAATAGAATTGGGTCCATCAGAGGTCAAGTCCATTAAAGAGTTGCCACTACCAAGAAACAAGAAGGATGTGATGAGCTTTCTGGGAAGGCTCGATTATATCAGTCGATTCATAGCTCAGTCCACTGACATTTGTGAACCTATCTTCAAGATGCTTAAGAAGGATGCTGCCACCAAATGGACTGATGATTGTCAAAAAGGCTTTTGACAGAATCAAGGAATACTTGTCAACGCCGCCGGTATTGGTTCCGCCTGAGCCAGGGAGACCCCTATTACATTATCTCGCAGTATTGGATGAAGCGTTCGGTTGTGTTTTAGGACAACATGATGAAACTGGAAGAAAGGAGCAAGCCATCTACTACCTCAGCAAGAAGTTTACTCCGTATGAGGCTAAGTATTCTTTATTAGAACGCACATGTTGTGCTCTGACCTGGGTAGCTCAGAAGTTGAGGCACTATTTCTGTGCTTACACCACTTATCTCATATCAAGGATGGATCCGTTTAAGTATATCTTTCAGAAGCCCATGACTACAGGCAAGCTCGCCAAATGGCAAATCTTATTAAGCGAGTTCGACATTGTTTATGTTACTCAGAAGGCAGTCAAAGGGGAAGCTTTGGTAGACCACCCCACCGAGAATCCCGTGGGAGGAGAATACGAACCTCTAAAGACGTATTTTCCTCATGAAGAGGTATCTTTCATAGGAGAAGACATTGCAGAATCCTATGAAGGTTAGAGGATTTTTTTCGACAGAGCTGCGAATTTTAAAGGAGTTGGCATAGTAGCAGTCCTGGTATCAGAAATCGGTCAGCATTACCCAGTATCCGCCAAGCTTAGGTTCCCGTGCACCAACAATGTGGCCAAATATGAAGCCTGCATCCTAGGGCTCAAACTGGCCATCGATATGAACGTTCAGGAGCTATTAGTGATTGGAGAATCAGACTTACTCATACATCATGTTCGAGAGGAATGGGCAACCAAGAATCCTAAGATACTCTCTTATCTACATCACATGCAGGAGTTGAGGAAGAGATTTAGAAAAACGAAATTCCAGCATGTTCCGAGAATATAGAATGAGTTCGTCGATGCACTAGCCACTTTGTCATCCATGATTCAGCATCCAGATACGAATTTCATTGACCCCAATCAGGTCAAGATTCATGACCAGCCAGCTTACTGTTCTCACGTTGAGGAAGAAGCCGATGGGAAGCCATGGTTCCATGACATTAGAGAATACTTGACAACAGGAGAATACCCCGAGCTTTCCAATGCTACTAAGAAGCGCACGCTCCAGAGGTTATCCAACAACTTCTTTCACAGTGGAGGAATCATGTATAGGAGGACTCCCGATCTGGGTTTGTTAAGGTGTGCTAATGCGAGAGAAGCAACCAAACTATTGGATGAAGTGCACGCAGGAACATGTGGACCGCACATGAATGGCTTTGTTTTGGCAAAGAAGATACTCCGAGCAGGGTATTTTTGGATGACTATGGAAACGGACTGCATCCAGTATGTTTGAAGGTGCCATCGCTGTTAGATACATGCAGATATGATAAAAGTACCTCCAAATGAGCTTAATGCAACAAGCTCACCATGGTCGTTCGCCGCCTGGGGAATGGATATCATTGGACCAATCGAACCTGCCGCATCAAATGGCCACAGGTTCATCTTATTGGCAATTGATTACTTTACTAAATGGGTCAAAGCAGCATCACACAAAGCAGTAACAAAGAAAGTTATAGCAGATTTCGTCTGCGACCGTATGGTTTGTCGGTTCGGAATTCCAGAATCAATCATCGCTGACAATGGTTCCAACCTCAATAGCGACCTGATGAAAGAAATGTTTGAGACTTTCAAGATCAAACATAAGAACTCTACAGCTTATAGACCTCAGATGAATGGAGCTGTAGAAGCAGCCAATAAGAACATCAAGAAGATATTAAGGAAGATGATTGAAAGGCACAAGCAATGGCATGAGAAATTGTCGTTCGCCTTATTAGGTTATTGTACCACAGTCCGTACATCGCCCAAGGCAACTCCCTACATGCTGGTTTATGGTACAGAAGCGGTCATTCCTGCCGAGGTAGAAATTCCCTCCTTGAGGATCATATAAGAAGCAGAGCTAGACGACGCAGAATGGGTACAAAGTCGCTACGAGCAGTTAGCCCTTATAGACGAAAAGAGAATAAATATAGTTTGCCATGGTCAATTATATCAGAACAGAATGTCCAGAGCCTTCAACAAGAGAGTTAAGCCGAGGAAGTTTACACCAGGGCAACTGGTGTTGGAGAAGATATTTAAACATCATGATGAGGCCAAAGGGAAATTCTCTCCCAATTGGCAAGGACCGTACATG